>CAKAOI010039438.1:0-95565 GCA_916701655.1 Sebastiscus albofasciatus
GTCATGTTCTGAGACATATAAAAATATGCTCCTTGGAATACTAATTTGTCTGATATGGATTTTCCATAAACAAGTTTGACTACTTCATTAAATATTCTTAAAATCATATCTACTTATTCTCCCTCACTGAAAAACACAGAATCTATAAATATGCTAATATTGTTTAAGTGCTGGACACACGATGTCTACTTCTTCACTGAAAAGTCCTAAACCTTCCACATCACTCTCCTGAGTTACATATTGGACCACAATTGGCTTCCAAACTAGTTGTGATGTCACAAAATCATGCTCGTATGTCCATGTTAATCTCAGATTTAAGATGAGCGCAGAACTTTCCCCCTTAATGTGAAAACAGCTTCTAGTGTCAAACCCTGCACAGTGAAGCTGAAATATCACAGTGAAGTACCGATAAGCAAAACATATTTTTAGGGGAAGGGGACTTTAAAGGAACAGTGTGTAACATTTTGGAGGATCTATTAGCAGAAATAATATGTATAACTATGTTTTCATTGGTGTATAATCATGTGAAACTAAGTATCGTTGTGTTTTCGTTTTCTTAGAATGGCGTTACCGCGTTTTTTCTTGTAAAGAGAGGAGTGAGCGGAGGCGTACTCAGCTGGTTGCAATCTGCAACCACACCGTGAGATGCTGCCAACACACTGTACCTTTAAATGTGACTCTTTTTAGGCAAAATATACTAAATTATATTAAAATACAAGGAAGAAAATTCAGTATTTCTCCGCTAGAATGTATGGAGATACATTTAAAATAGAAAACGGTAGTTTAGCAATTTCCAGTCCTGATTTATGGTTATTATACAGAAACTAGCATAAATGTTTCCAGGTAAGAAGTTACAGCATTAAAGGGGGAACACCCTTCAAAATAAGAGTTCCATTATGTTATTTCCATGTTTTAGGGAAGTTCAATTAATATTTTTGAACATCAGCTCCTCTCTCTCGAAGCCAGAAACCATAGAATTAAGTGCACAATTTGTGATGTCATAATGTATAAAGTCTGGAGCTGCTTCATAGACAATGAATGGGAGACCCACAGGATGTTTGTTTTCTTTTTTACACTCAAATGAGCTTTATTGTATTGTAGTGTTCTCAGGTGTGAAACAGAAAATGTGCTCATATACTCAGAACATTCCTCTGGGTGCTCTCAGTGTCATCTACAACATCTCTCCCAGTTCATCGTCTATGGAGCGGCTCCACACTTTATACTCTATGACATCACTAATTTGAGTTTTAGCACTCTAGTTTTTGGATTTAGGAGAGAGTTGTTTATGTACATTAGTACAGTATTACCTTCAAACAAAGGGGGGATGTTGGGAACATGAGGGAGGATGATTTTTTCAGCATTATAATATGGTAATTACCAATTTAAACTCCCAGGAAGTTTCATATGATTTTGAAGGTATTAAGCAGATAGTAGCCTCGTTGTTATCAGGTTATTACCCCATTAATGTTACCATATTACCTTTTTATAAACCACTGATATAACCATTTGATTGTCAGCATGATACTTACCAAAATGTTACTATACTTTTACTAATAGTTTTGCCTCGTTGCTATCTTTAAAATGGGGTTTCCCATTATTACCCACTCTAATATTACCCAGATATACCCATTGTTAATACCAAGATACCAAGACCTGGTTATAACTTTGGTAATTACATGGTGTTACTTATTTATTACGTCTTTATTATCAAACTATTACCCCACTATTACCATGTTATTACCAAGCTATAATGTAAAGTGGTACCAACATTTTAATTGCACAGATATATGATTGAAGAAAATGAGAATAAAAAGGTGATAATCTGAACATTTTACAGACTAATTACTGATTTTTTAGTGACTTGCCATCAATTTTTTTTCAATTAATGGAGTTAATTGGAGTACTTATAAAAATGACTTTTTAATATCCTGGCTAGGGCCCTGATACCAGTGTAACTAATGGACCTAGAGTATATGGGAAGTGATTTTCAATACCTCTCCTGTGTGAGCAGGTTACCTGTATCGTTCCAACCTATGTGTATATGTTGTCTGTAGATTTCTATACCGTGCACGTGTTTTTAAGTATCTGTGACTGACTCCTTTTTGTCTCTGTCCAGTGACTGTACCTCAGATGAATTCCAGTTTGGGGTTGTGTTGCTTGAGTTAGTGAATCGGGATCAACAGTTCCCAATCAAATGCTGTTAATCGCACATCGTGATGAAGGATTAAATACACATTCAGAGGAAGGCGGAGGAGAGCGTCTCGACTGGGCTCGGCTGTTTCGACTTGCTCGCCGACTGTGGCAGCTGAAAAAAAAAGTTGCATTGCCTGTGCCAGCGCGTTTGATCACCAAGAAAACCCTCTTGTGTCAAACTTCCACCGACTCCCAACTTCAAAAAATACCCCAAATCAAAGAGCATCACGGAGCAAGAAAAAAAAAGATTCACCCGCACAACCCCCTCAAAATAGCATAAAGAGAAATATGTATCAAAATATCATCAGTCATCTTTTCCTCCAAGAAACAAGTCCAAAAGAACAAGGCGGGACGAGGGGGGAGGGAGGGTGAGAGTGCAGATACAATCACCTCCGTGGTGTGTATGTGCTGCAGGTAGGAGATAAATTAAAACCAAATCTTCCAAAGCAGGGCACAAGTGTCCTTGGATGTCCCCAATTTTTCTTTTCCTTCCTTGATTTGATGTTATCATCATTGACTTGGAATGAGGCTAGCTTAATATTTGTGTAGGTCCTCCTTTCTCAATAGCAATTTCATCCTTGAGCTGGGGCTTGAGGCGCAGTAATAATGCACCTCATTGTGTAACCTGGCCTCAATAGGTGCTTTGTTGCGCTGGGACAATGCTGTTAGATGGCCAATGTATTTTCAAGGGCACAGTGGTGATGATGATGTCCGAGGCTCTCTCTTTGTCTGAGAGCCAGATGAGGACCTCTGGAAAACACACACAACTGCCTGTAGATGCCTTTATAATGAAGCGCTCCATTAGCCAGCCGTCATGATCATCCCAGGTTACATAAGGCTAATGATTTGCATAGGAAAAGACAGCTTTTTTTTAATTGCAACGCTCAGCACATACACTTACACCAACACATCGGTATGCATCTCAGTCCCACCTAAGAGATGTTTGACTTGTGTGTGTGCGCTTTCCACTCTATGTGTACACATCCCCCAAAAAGACTTCAAAACAAGAAAAAAGGAAAAACATGCAACAAAAATACCTTCGTCTCGAGGCTTGTTCATTGAAGATTCATCATGTTTTTTTGTGAGCGGACCTAGGGTTAAGAAAAAAAGGGGGGAAAAAGAGAAAAGAGAAAATTCAAAAAAGATTACTGGCAAAAACGGAAAAAAAAGAATATCAAAAAAAGAAAAGAAGAAAGAGCAAAATCAGCAAGAGTTCATGGTTGCTTATTGTTTTGTGTGTTTTCCTTTAAAAAGAGTACAAAAGCAAAAACAAAAGGCATCACAGACACAGATTTATCACAAGAAAAGACACAAGATCAAAGAAAACTGTTGTTTTTTTTTGGATGTGATTTTCTTCTCTCCCCCCTGCAGAAGAAAACCGCTGCCATTGTTTATGGTCCGCCTTTCTCTCTCTCTGCTTTAAACCTTGTTTGTTCCCTGAGCCTAACTTTCTTTTTGGGAGCTGGGTGGTGCATGGCGGGTGGGGGTGGTGAAGGGGAAAAAGGGAAATGTGGAGTAATAAGGCCTCTGTGTGTTTGAAGAACAGGACCCAGCCCTTTCCTCCCACCAGAAAAACCACTGATTTGTTTTTTAAAAAGAACAGGCAAAGAAGAGGACACCTATAGGAAGAACGGGTCCTGATGCTCAAACCCCCAAAATCTTAATGCCACGTTTCAGCAGTGAAAGCACAGAAAACATTAGTCAATTCGACTTTTTTTTAGATAGACACACTGAACACAAAGACACCTTTAATTAGACAGCCAAATACACAATGACCCTGGAACGGTAAAAAGGCGTGTTAAACATGTTTCAGATAAAATATGGAGTGTGTTTGTCATTATTTAGTGGTTAAACCAGAGAGCTATCCCCCCAGGCGGGTAAATAATTACATAGCACAACAGCAGTGTGTCAATTTGAAATGACAAGTAAGCGTGACGTTAATTGCGCTGAGGAGTGCAGGTAAAAGGTGAATTTGATCCCCATCTGCCCACTGGCTGTTTTTGGTAAATTAAAAGAGTGGTGGAGAGAAAGAGAAGAAGAGAGAGAGGGAAAGAGAGAGAGAGAGAGCCCACAGAGGGGGAATCAAAGAGAAAAACAACCCTTTTTTTTGTATTTGTTCATGAACTGCTCGCGTCACATTCAAGGAACTGTGACAAAGTGGTATCTGTGTCATCAACCCTCCTACTCCTTCATCTCATTGAGTCATTATCAGGAGGTGTTTAGGAAAAAATAGCACAAAATCAGCTTCTTCTTTTATCATCCTTTACACCTGTCATGTTTCTTGTAGCGATGTCACAGAAAAGAGACAAACAATAACCATATATATATGTAGACTGTTCACCTCATCTCTCACAAGGTGAATGTTAGTAGAAAATATTCTTCACCTCAGTGTTCAGAAAGTAAGTACCGCTACATACAAAAATACTCTTCAGCTTTCATCTTATGAATCCACTTTGGGAACTTGGAGGTTTGGCGAAGAAACTCGATTTTATTCAGTTAAATCTGTGGGAAAGAAAAAATAACTTATATAACACAACACTAAGTGTCTTACAGCGAGAGTCTGCTCCTCACCGGGGTGTTGTAAAGATATTTGTCAATCATCCAATGAGAAGTACAGTACACACTTGTATGTCTGGCCGCTAAAGGATGCAGAGCGTCAAACACGTATATCCCAACATAAAAGTACACAACAAAATGTTTCATCAAGTCACAATACACAATCCAGTCAGGATAGAATTTAAAGGGGACATATCATACTCATTTATGGGTCCATACTTTTATTCTGGATTTCTACTAGAACATGTTTACATGCTTTAATGTTCAAAAAACACATTATTTTTCTCATACTGTCTGTCTGAATATACCTGTATTCACCCTCTGTCTGAAACGCTCCGTTTTAGCGCCTGTCTCTTTAAGACCCCCTCCCTAAAAAGCCCAGTCTGCTCTGATTGGCTTGCGAGAAAAATATGGTGCAAGGGTAGTTCTCAAGCTGTGGGCGGTATAGTCTAATGAGTATGTCCTCTTTAAGACATGAAGAACACAACCCAGGTTGAAAGCTCTGGAAAAAGCTAGTAAGCCGACCTTGAGTTAAGATTTGGTGTTTTCAAGCTGGCTCCTCCTGTAAGTCCATTAGTGTTGCCAAGTTTTAGATGCTAGGCATACAAGTCTTTGACACCAGAGACCGGGGTTTGCATGTTTAACAGGTTTAATGTTTACAATGTTCACCATCTTTGTTTAGTGTGTTAGCATGCTAATGTTTGCTGATTAAACACAAAGTACAGCTGAGGCTGATGGGAATTTAATCAGTTTCGTCAACCTGCTGGCGGCTCTATAGGAAAAGTCAGGGCATCACCAGAAGGAATCATTTTCTGTGTAACCATGCATTTTTGTACCACAATTTGCACCAAACCATCAAGCACGTGTGAATGTTGCACCGGATAAGTCAGTAAATTCAGGGGATCATCAACGTCATTGGGCGTCATCCTCTGGGGACCATGAATGTCTGCAAAATTCCACGGCAATCCATCCAATAGTTGACGAGATATTTCAGTCTGGACCAAAGTGGTGGAACGATTAACAGAGCGACATTGCCATACATAGAGCCCCCCAATAAATAAACGCCATTTGAGTAATTACACATAACAAGACAAAGACTTATGAAGGCGTGGGTGGTTACCCAGCCCAATCTGAACAGGTACCAGCATTGTTTTTAGCATTTCATCATGAAATAGCCATTTGAAGAAAGGCTTTTTATTTTTTGCCAGAAGAGCGCATTGGACTCCCCTTTTTTGAACTCATGAAGGCTAATGGAGTGAAAAGTTTTACTCTGAAAGTTTGAATTTATTACATAAAAACTGAGGTTTACAATATTTTTCTAGTAGTTACAACCTGAAAGTTTAGAATATTTTGTGGTATTTAAAAACCTGAAAGCTGATGTTTATAATATTTCCTGGTATTAAAAAATCTGAAAGCTGAAGTTTATAATAGTATTTATGGTATTTAAAACCATGAAAGTGGAAATTCATAACATTTTCTGTTGTTTAAAAACCTGAAAGCTGAAGATTATAATATTTTCTGGTATTTAAAAACCTGAAAGCTGAAAATCATAATATTTTCTGGTATTTACGACCTGAGAGCAGACGTTATTAATATTTGTGGCTACAGCTTGAGAGCTGAGATTGATGGTATTTTTCAGAAGCACTTAACACCTGAAAAATCAGGTAAATTGTTGAGCATGTAAGTTCATTCTTGACCTTTGGAAACAGCAGTTTACTGAGCTCAGGCTCCACTTACTAGCTTATCCTTGAGCTTTTTCACAGTCTTCCTCCGGCATGAAAACCTGAGCAAACTAATTTCACTGAGGAAGGTGAGATGCAGTTGAAAGCCATGATGGAGCTTGAGTTGAGCTTTTTACTCTCATAGACGTACGACTTATAAACATGTCTTTGTTAGGATAAGGCAGCATAATTGTTTTTTCGCTGAAACTCATGGGGATAAAAACGACATCATCTGCAGCTAATTGATTATTACATAATGTTTGTATAATATCAGGGACATGTTATTGACTGATGTCAAAAAAGTTTGCCAAGTGCTAAAAAGGTTTAAATAGTAAACTTCCCATCAAAGAAAACCAGAAATCACAACACTTTTTTTTGGGAGGAAAATGATAAATGGGGAAAGCAGAAATCAAGCAACCATTACCAGGCCGGCAACACGCTGAGAAAAAGAGTAAAAACTGAGCTTGATTGACATCTTTTTGCAACGAGTGGGCGAGGAGCCTAGCAGTGAGAATCAATCAGAGAGAAGAAAAAATAGCTGTTTTTTTTTTTCTGGACATTTCACTTTTCCCAATCAAAGGTGATGAGGAAGACAGGAGCGTGTGCAATTGACCCCCCTCCACACACACCTGTCTGTAGATGACAAAAAAATGACAGCAAATACAATCACAAGACACCCAGAATAGACAGTAGTGGTGCATTTAAGCACAGGGATAAAAAAAAGAGGATCCAGCACAACAGTTTTTTAAGGCTAATTAGACTTAAGCAGATGTATGACGCATGTATTTTCTGGATGTTGTAACCAATCACCTGTGCTACACGCATAACTGCTAAAGAGTGTTTTCCACCTAAAGTTGTTTACATCCTCTCGCCTCTTTCTTTTATCCCCCTCTCTGTGAAACTCCTCTCTTCTCTCTCTCTCTCCTTGCGCTTTGCCGTGTCTGTATTGCCGGCCGACTGCAGCTCACTTTGAAGCTGGTTATATAACTCTTCACTTTGGCTCCACTTCTCCCGACGGCCACACACACACACACATCATATATATAGTGCACATGCATGCGACACAGACTGGAACGCAAGAGGTGAGATGCACACTCATACGGCAAAAATAATACAATAAAGAGACAACAGAGACGAAAGAGAATCAATACTTGTGGTATTTTGTGGTAATGCACCTATTGAACTGTGTTTGTGTAGCTGTCTGACAGACAGTAGTTCTTTTTCCTTTACTGCTGTGTACTCACATAAACTGTCTCTGTTCAGTCAGAACAGAGAGTGTTCCAGTTCAACTAGTTTCTCATTCACTAGGTGTTCTTTTATGAATGACAATATGAAGTAAAAACCAACATGAAGTGTCTTAATACAGTGTTTAGTCACCAGGAGACTTTCCTTTAAATCATCACCTGTCTTTAAACATAATCTGTAACCTTGATATATATATATATATATTATATATACATATATATAAATAAATATATATATATATTTATATATATAAATATGTATATTTATATATATATATATACACTAAGGCTGTCAATCAATTAAATTATTCAATCATGATTAATCGCAAATTAATCGCAAATTTTGTATCTGTTCAAAATGTACCTTAAAACTGAAGTTTACAATATTTTTTGTGTTTAAAAACCTGAAAGCTGAACTTTATAATATTTTTTTGGTATTTAAAAACCCAAAAGCTGAAGTTTATAATATTTTTTGGTATTTAAAAACAAGAAAGTTGAAGTTTATAATATTTTTGGATATTTAAAAACTAGAAAGTTGAAGTTTATAATATTTTCTTTCATTTAAAAACCTGAGAGCTGAAGTTTATAATATTTTTTGGTATTTAAAAACCTGAAAGCTGAAGTTTATAATCATTTCTGGCATCATATATATAATGTCCTTAACGATATCGAGATAATGATTTAACACCACACCATCCAGCCCTATTCAATGTACTGTATATCCCTATTTCAATTCATATCACTGGTACCATGATGTGCTTTGAGGCAGACAGTAGCCCAAACACAAAAAGAGGCTTATTCCTCTGTGTTTATGGATATGAGCGAGTATGTGTTTGTGTGCAGGCACGGGAGTAAGTAGGTGTTGAGTAGCTCATTTAGGCAATGTGTGCCAGTCCGACATGATCTACGAGGAAATGGAACTGTGTCTGACAGCTTGTGAGTGAGCGTCAGCCATGAATGATGGACGCTTGTACACGGGACTGTGCGTGAGAGAGACGAGACGGGGACATTGTCATTGTCCTAGAGCTAAAATATTGCAGCCGGAATGCAGCGGATAACTCAATAAGATTTGCGCACGAGCGTGTGTCTGTGTGTGTGTGTGTGTGTGTGTGTGCACGTGTAGATGAGTTACTGGGATAAGTGAGATGTGACTGAGAGTCGCTCACCCACACACACATTCTCTATTTCACGCATTGTAAGTAGACGGTGTGGTGAGATACAGTAGTTAGATGTACAGACAATCAGGCAGGAAGGCGAGCAGACTTTACCGCCAATCTTCTGCTTCATTATCACGCGCCACTGCTCTCTCAGTCACCACACTCTGCATGTGTGTGTGCAAGCATGTGTGTAGGGGGGACCGGTCACAGATAAGATGAGTAAGCTGTGACTACACTACAAAGTCCATTTTCAGATGACTGGCAGTTAAAATAGGACGCTGTGTGAGCTTCTGTCCTTTCAGGTGATGTTCAACACTCACCCTTCAGAGACACTCTGAATGGATTTATATAGCCGTCATTAGTCACCCTGTCACAATTAGTTTTCTGCTGCTCTCGTATCATTAAGTCTCAATTCGGTTCTCTCGGTTAAATGACGTGATTTGCATGACTGTTCATCAGACAATATTACAGACAACAGAATGTGAAATCCGAGCAGCCAAGAGGCACTATAAAATAGCACATAATTGCCTTTGACTTTAATGTGCAAAATGAATCAATTTGAAGCTGGAAAATACAACATGTGTCCTTGTACGGGTACTGTACGCTGCTATTTGTGTTGCCGGTTGATTCTTTGTATGAGGACTAGGGGGGTTCCTCTTCTTCTAGCCCTGTCCATCTCTCTCAATGCACAGAGACCTTGCCTGTAGTAGCATTAAGCCGCCCACACATGATCAGCGGGCACAATTGCAAAAATCTTCCTATATGGAGAGCGGTGCCGTCCGACCTTGGCCGTGGCCGACGTGAAAACACGAACCATCCTCTCCAGAGCCAGTTGTTTTAAGAGTGGCGTAGGTCATTTGGAGCAGAGCCAGTGCGTGGAGTGTGTGTGTGTACGTGGGAAGTGAGTGCCAGCGACAGGAGTGAGCAACGCTATCGACTCCGCCCCAAGAAGGAAAAGTTAACAGTGTTTGGTTTGTCCGTTCTGGGCTACTGTAGAAACATTGTGAAGAAGACCCGCTCTTTATGTAGATATAAACGGCTCATTCTAAGGTAACAAAAACACAACGATTCTTATTATCAGGTGATTATACACTAAAGAAAACATACTTATTAATATTATATTCCATTTCTGCCAACAGATCCCCCTAAATGTTACACACTGGTCCTTTAAAGGGAGATTTGTCAAGTATTTAACACTCTTATCAACATGGGAGTGGACAAATGTGCTGCTTTATGCAAATGTATGAATATATTTATTATTGGAAATTAATTAACAACACAAAACAATGACAGATATTGTTCAGAAACCCTCACAGGTACTGCATTTAGCATAAAACAATATGCTCAAATCATAACATTGCAAACTGCAGCCCAACAGGCAACAACAGCTGTCAGTGTGTCAGTGTGCTGACTTGACTATGACTTGCCCCAAACTGCATGTGATCATCATAAAGTGGGCATGTCTGTAAAGGGGAGACTCGTGGGTACCCATAGAACCCATTTTTATTCACATATCTTGAGGTCAGAGGTCAAGGGACCCCTTTGAAAATGTCCATGCCAGTTTTTCCTCGCCAAAATTTACCGTAAGTTTCGAGCGTTATTTAGCCTCCTTTGCAACAAGCTAGTATGACATGGTTGGTACCGATGGATTCTTTAGGTTTCTAGTTTCATTTGATGCCAGTATCTTCACTCTAACTTTAAATCTGAGCCCGCTACAACCTAAAAATCGCAAGTTGCATTAATGTGTTAAAGAATTTAGCGGCGTTAAAACGAATTTTGCAAAAATGAAAAATACTTTCTATACAAAGGAATGTTTCATTAAAAACAAACAAAAAGTTATGTTCCCATTCATTTCAATTATCCTTTAAATCCAACAAATAATGAATGTATTTCCCTAAGCTCTCATAAGTCATATGATACAGTATATTTCTGATTTTACGGTTCTGTTTATCTGACTGTTTTTGCCTGTGATGGAGCATCAGAAGCACTCTGTAGTAGTAACAGCGGACTGTGAGCTGTAGCTGATGTATGGACATACTGAATGTGCTGAATTTTCTAGATGGAACATACAGTATTTGAGAGCTGGCTGACTCTGACTGGCACTTCCTCATATTACATACTGTATAGAAACTGTTTTTCATTGAAACAGCTGATGTGAGACTCACATCGCGTATAGATCTGACTAAATCTGAATTGTTTGGTACACGTGTTACTGCCATAATGTCTGATTCAGCTTCTCTCACCCTCCCTCCCTCTCTTTCTGTCTTTTTAGTATCCCTCTCTCATTTTCCCTGTTCCCACTACCTTCTTTGTCTGCCATTTATTCTCTCTCTCTCTCTCTCTCCCTCTCTCTCTCCTTTTTCATTCTCCTGGTGCCTCATTCTCAGGCCTCAGACTGAAAGCCTGAGAAATATCTTTCCAACCTGGCTGAAGGGGGAGAATTAAATAGAAAGAAATGGAAAGGAGAAGGATGGAGAGGACAAGGGGGCATAGGGTATGCTGACACATTTTTCAAAATAATGCGTATGGGAGAGACAGAGGAAGAGAAAAGCGGTGTATGCCACAGAAAGGGACAATGAGACTGTCGTTTGTACAGGTATCAAGGTTGGGAGAGGAGAAAAATGAGAGGGAAAACAGTGTGTGGAGGAACAAGAGTATTGTGAGAAAGAGGGGGGAGGCGAAAAGTCTGGCCAGGGGGGTATTTTCAACGGCGGAGGAATGGGAAGTGACATGGGAGGTAAGGAAGGAAAGAAGAGATTAGAGGGTATAGAGGAGGAAGTTAGGAAGCAGAAATAAGAAGTTAAAGGTGTTGCAGTGGAGGAGAGGGAAAAGGTATAGAGGAAAACTAAAGATAAAGAGATGGCAGCGAGGAGAGATTATGTGAAGCAGAGAGAAAGAGAAAGAGGTAAACAGAGATGTAGAGAGTGGCGGTGAGGCAGATGTAGTGACATTTACGGAGTGGTGATGATCGAGTAGGCATGAAGGTTAAAGCCATTTTCTCCCCATGTAGCCAGACACACACACACACACACACACACGCACACACACGCACACACACGCACACACACGCACACACGCACACACGCACACACACGCGCACGTTGGCTTATCTGCTCATGCGTTCATGCATACACCACGTCTACAAATGTGTGCTTTAGAGTTTAGATTCCAGTCTGAATCTGGACTACTATGCACTTACTATATAATTATTACAACACATTATTATTACTATACAGTCATTATAACATTATTATATTATAGGATCGCCTCTCACAGCCTCTCACGCTGTCAACTCGAAATCTCTGCTCTTCTCAACCAAGAATATTGAACAGGACTGGAGATTGTGAGCTCCGGCATTAACTTTTCATAAGGTGACCAAATAAAGACAAGAAATCCAATAGTTACACTGCTGCATATGTCATGTTGAATCCCCAGTGTTAACACTGCACAATTTTTAATGAAAAACACATTGATTGATACACATGGTCTGGTGTAAATCTATGGTTTAGTGGTGATGCGTGTGGCTGGTCTCCAAAGGTGATGACCCTTGACGACGTCAGATAAATGCATGTCTACTATATCTTCCACTTGGTAAGACAGTTTCTGGCAAGTTGGATTTTAATCACTGACTGGTTTAAACCCTGAGACCTCAACAGCAAGTAACTAGGGCTGTATCGAATAGTTCCAAGCTTCGAAGCTTCATTCATAACGTTGACATTCAAATACTAAATCAAATGTTTTTTTTGCATGTCTATTTATTCAGTTTAAACCTGGTATTCCTGCATAGTTGCAGATAAAAATAAACATATAATATTAGAGGCTGCGTAGAATTGTTTCTGACTTGTGTGATCCAAACATTTCCAGCAACTTCTGGAAAAGTCCAAAAGTCAAAATTTATTGAAGAAAGATAGATGTAATCATTCCCAAAATTATCCACTTTTTATCCAATTTTGTCCATATATGTTGACGTTTAGCCTTTTAAATGCAACATTTTCACTACAAAATCAAATCTAACAGCACCATAAATTCAATTTTTTAACCATAATAAAAAATAAAATAAATTCCCCTATTTTTTTTAGGGTGATGTCATCATAAATTATGACGCCAAACTTTCAAAACTTTATTCGAAAACCTCATTAGAAGCTTCAAATATATCTAAAAAAATTACATTCGGTTTTATATTATTTATTTAGAAACAAAATCAACTTGGTACGAACTTTAATAGACCACAAATACAGTTTCATAGACAGAAAATAAATTAAATTAAATTAAATTAAATTAAATTAAATTAAATTAAAACGCAATATTCAAATGTTCTATTTTCGTCAAATTGTTCAGCTCTAGTGCCAGCATGTATGTGCTGAGCCAGTCAATTCCAAGTGTCGATAGCGTGATTCCCTCTGCTCCAGAGGTGACAGATTACAGGAGAGACTTTCACTCCATCTCCCATGATACCCTGGGTCTGTCAGAACAGCGCTCGCTGTTTGTCTCCTCATGTAAAAGATAACGGGTAAGTTCAGGAAAGCCTACTTTTTAACCATTTTGACATTTGCAGTTTTGTCAGCAGAGCTGTGTGTGCTCTTTATTGGGCTAACCTTTGAAGAGCAAAGAGTCTTTATGTTGTCTTGACATATGGGGAAGGTGGAGAAGGTAAAGGGAAACAGGAGAAAATATGGTGGGAGGTTGTTATGTTGAGCTATCAAAATGCCGACAGGCTCAGCTGCTCTGTTGCCATTTCATGTAGTATTTCATCTCTGAGGTAATCTCTGCGGTATGTTGGCTTTCCTTGCCTTTGTCCACGAAAAACACAAAGGAACCAATCTGCGTTTGTGTGTTTGAACAGTCATTCAACCCCTGGGCTATTTCTGCCCTAAACAAAGGCTTGTTGGTGATCTGTGCAACACCTTTCCAGTATGATCCAAGATCACTGTCGCTGTTTATCTGTCCATGTGGGCTTTGAACTCTTCCTGCTGCTTCAACACCAAAGCAGTTTCCATTACATGTAACACAGATGTCCTCTCTACTCCTCTCCCCTCCTCTCCTCTCCCCTCCCCTCGCCTCTCTTTTTCTCAGTTAGATATCTAAAGGGCCAGTGTGTAGCATTCAGTTTTTTTCTCGCCAAAATTTAGCTTAAGTTTGGAGCGTTATTTAGCCTCCTTCCCGACAAGCTATCATGACATGGTTGGTACCAATGGATTCCTTAAGTCTTCCAGTTTCATATGATTCCAATATCTTTACTCTAGCTTTAACACGGTGCCCGCCACAACATAACAATCAATCTAAAAATCGCAAGTTGCGTATCGCGTTAACTTTGACAGCCCTGGATAAGACCAATAAAATGTTTGTCAAATGCTAAAACATGTTGTAGTTTTATAAAACAACAGTAGCACAAGGAGATGAGAGTCTTAACACATGCAATAATAGCAGGTAGACAGCAATATCTATCTAAAGTTAGCAAACATTAGCCATCATGAGCCGGAAAACTCTAATGCATTGAATTGAACATGGGTTAGTTCCATTAATAATTAATTCAACTTTTCATTTTTAAAAAGAAAAAATGTTTAATCTCTCTTTAAAAGATGCAAAATTCTCGCAGCTACCGGTGCTAACAGGGCTGATAGTGTTTACCTGACGGGGAACTGGAGGGTGGGTGCTATACGCTTCCACGACGACTCCATCGGTCGAGACGGTGTTATTGGCCGTAACCGCTGTATGAGCGCAGTACAAAGTGATGGCCGTGAGCTAGCCAGCGGGGCACGCTCACACGCACAAACATGCACTAAAAGGCATGTTCACCTGGCTCGACTATGTCAACAAAGCAAAGAGAAGCTCTGATTACAACACACCCAGAGGGAGAGAGACTTCATTCTCTGCTCAGGTAGACATTACTCCTCTATATCAGCTAATAGTTGTTTGCTGCTATATTAATGCTCTTGATATTGTATAGAGCACCTTTAATGAGTTACAGCGTCACTTTCAATAAGTGCACTAACATGTTATTGTCGCACATTGTAAGCTGCAGACTTCTATCTGACACTGTCAGCTAAATGTCTAAAATGTAAAATACTCGAAAACACTTTACAGCTCACAATGGGCATGGCCAGTGCAAACAGCGGTATCAGCATGTCTGTATGAAAGAGCTGAATGTGTTTTGAGGATTGGACCGGGACACGCGGACACAAAGAGGTGGAGCACAGAGCTTGTTTGGGGCTGACCCTTTGCCATCCTTTCTCCCCGCCTCCATCTCAATCCATCTCCTCCTCTCAGGCCAGCCTTGTAAGAGCTTATTCCACCGCGGGCCGCGGCGCCGGGACATTACTAACCAGAGAGTGGATGAGGCAGAGCTCCTAATGCTGACAGAGTGGAACACTGAGGGAGTGCCAAGATGGAGCACGGGGAGTAATTTAGGTCAAAGGCCCAGGAGGGACACCAAGATGCAGACACATGCCCATTTCTTTTTTTTTTTACTTTCTTTGTGTCTTCCTTTGGCTCTTCATCTGTCCCTATCCGTATGTGTGCCAGCTGTGCATATTCCATTGAAGGAAAAGTCTGCTTCTGAAATATGCGTGCTAACACTGAGTTATGAATTCATAAGAGAGTTCCCATTTATACTAATTCATCCCACTACGGTCGTCTAAAATGGGATCGAAATCCAGTTATAATTTAACGCAAAAATAAAGGAGACTCCTGGGAAATAAGGCCGAGCTGACAACAGTGATATCACAGGAAACATGTTCATTTAATGCTTTTGGACAGTTCAATTGCCATCTCTCTTTCAAGCAACCCTATCTCCCACAAGCCACATTGCATTTAGTGTACAATCAAGTGGGCGCCAGCTCTGTGGACTTTTGATTGGACATTTCAATATAAACAACCTTGATTAAGAATAAATGTTTAACAGATCTAGCACCTTGTGGGGAAAAAGTCACTCATATCCTCGTAGAATCACTTGGGTTTGCGTTGAAGTGCTCTCAATATACGGCTCATTTTATTGAGGGTTTAGATAACACACTAAATCTCCCTAATTTGCTTGCTTTTAAATTAAATTAATTCTTGCGCTTAATCTTTTTTAGATTAAAGATTGCCTTCTTTAACGGATATTTTTATTTGTTATTTTATTTTATATGTCTTTTTATATCTACTATTTATTGTTTTTCTTTCACGGATGTTTTTTATTGCTTTGTATTTTTTTTCTTCTTATATTTTATTTTATCATATTTTATGTCTTTTTATATTTACTATGTATTTTTTTTTCTTTTATGGAGCCTCCCGGCAAAAGAATTTCACACAATTGTACTTGTATAACCGGAGTGACAATAAACATCTTGAATCCTGCAATGAATCTAATGGATGGGTGTTTTGATATTTCCCATATGAATTCATATTTGACTCCATAAATACACCTTTGATCCAGTTTTTATGTATTTGTTCACCGTTTCGTAGTGTTGACTGAATGTCTAGTGAGAATTAATACAATTTAGCTGTGGTTCCTAACCCTTTTTGTCTTGTGTGAACCCTTTAAACAAAGCAGTGTCCACTTGCAACCCCTTGTCTCTGGATGCATATGTGCACCAGTTATAGCAGGTTAAAGCAAAAAGTGCTGTATTTGATTCCAGAGGTAAAATTATCATAGAAAAAAATACAAAATTAAAGGAAAGTATAAAAAACAGGACTGTGCCTTTCTTGATTATTTATCTAATTAATATTATTAAATTAAATAATTGAATATTTATTTATTTATTTTTCATCTTCCTACTTTTTTTCTTTTCCCTTCACATAAAAATCCTGCTTTTTGATTATCTTATGCCATGTTTTTTGTCTTATTTATTTATATTGTATGATGAAATTAATTATTATCATCGAGAAAAAAGTATATGTATGGATTAATTGAGTCAATAAATAAAAAGTAAATAAAAGTGTTGCACAATTGTTGAGAGCTAACTGGTGAGCATCCTGTAAGATCAATTTAAGCCAGTGCCGAGTGAAAGAAATAGTCTGAGTAGTCCCCAAAAGGATTTATTTCTATCCATCGGATTTCCTATAAAGTGAGTAGTAAATAGTGAATAGGTAAACAGACACGGCCATGAGTGGGAGAAACGGAGAATACAGCTTTAAATGTGGTTTGGTTGTGCTCATGTGTCAGGACTGGCTGCTCTGACGCTGTCCGTGGTGCTGAAATGTGAGCTGACATCAGTGTGCAGAGCATGCTGCTGCTCTTTTTGTTGCTTCATGTGAAAACGCAGCACAGGCCAATGAACCCTAGATTGCTCGACTGACTGCACAATAAATGATGGTAGTAAGTTCTTGGTTAGTGACCACTGACTGTTCACTACCTTTTACCTCAAACTGCAGAATAATATGAGGACAAACAAATAACAAAAAAAAAAACAAAACAGATGCATTTCAGTAAAAGTACAATTCAGAAATTCAAAAAGTGTAATAGTGAAAATAAAGTGTACATTGGGTACAAATAAAGGTACATTTTATAAGACATGACAGACATTTCTGACATATATGAAAACCATAAATATGTGTACTCTTCCGTAACTGATTCCCATTCAAACCAAATTACAATATACAGTAGATTGGCTATAGACAACTGTGATTAATATGCATCTCTACTTGTCCGTGTGACTATGTGTATTTATATCTTGATCTTTTTTCCTGATTGCTAATGTATGTTTCAAAATATATATGTATATATGTATTATTATTATTATTTGCCCATACTGTGGTTTATGTGATAATTCTATGTATTATAATAATAATAATAATTATTATTATTACTATTATTATTTTTTGCCCATTCTGTGGTTTACGTGATAATTATTTTTACTTTTTTATTTATTATTTTAATTTATTTAATTTTATTATTTTAAGTTATGTTGTTGATAAAAAAGTAAAATAATAATAAATATAATAATAAAACAAATGTATGTATGTATGCATATATATATATATATATATATATATATATAAATGTAATAGCTAAATACAATATGATGATTTAATATCTCATTTTTGTGTATACATCAGCATTAGGGCTGACCCCAATGCTTCAAAACTTTGACCGTTGCCATGGTAATCAACCTCAAAATCAGTCGAATGCTTCGTTTTAGATTTTTTTTTAATATACAAGTATGTAATAATAATGTATAAATCCCAAAATAGCCTATGAAAGAAAGAATAATCCAACAACATTATTCATTATTCATCTTCAACATGAACTATTATTAGTTATTCTCAGACGGATATCGCTGTTTGTTGTGTGTAGAGATGCGTGTGTACAGTAGCACTGAAACGGGGGAGGTCAGACAGACAGAATATGTCAGCCTTAAATATTTCCCACTGAAGCGTCGTAGCCCAAAAAATGATACTCGGGACTAATCAGCATATATACTGTGAATGCATGTGTGCTAAATCAAGTGTGTGTACACATGTGCGTCGCAGTGGCCCAGATGATGAAATCACAACTCCGTGGATTATGCAGTCATTAATACTCGGCGTCAGCTTGAACCCAGCAGCTACTCTTGCTAACTAGTGATGAATTGCGTCGGCTTTTTCCTCCTCCGTGAACATATCAGCAGACTTGTTCCACCGGAGGAGGAGGCCTTACCTCTGGATAACCTCCTGCTCTCTCCGCCTATCCCTTCCTCCCTCCTTTCTTTCTTTCTTTCTTTCTTTTAATCTCTCCTTTTTTCCTCCCTCGTTCTCTCTGCCCTTACCATTCAGTGTTGTGGGAGGCACTGTGAGCAGCGGGAACCTGGCAGAGGGAGCTGTGTGTGTTGTGCAGGAGGCGGTGATTTGCATTCACTGCCACCGGCCACCTCGGCTTCAGAAGCCCTGAAGAGATGGCCCTTTGAGCTGTATTGAAAGAGATGGAGTGAGTGTGTGTGTGTGTGTGTGTGTGTGAGGCGGACGGGAGAGTGAGAAAAGGCAATATAACTCATAATGCAGAATAAGCAATTCATGTGGATGTGTCCCTGTGCCAACAAGTGTGTTTCTTGTACAAGTGTGTACATGTACCAACAAGTGTTAGTGTGTGTTTGCATACATGCACATCTTCAGTGAGTTAGCCTCGGGCCAAACCAGAGCCATTATTAATCCCCAGACAGCTGAATTCTGCTTTTTGCGCTGCGCTTCATAGGTTGCCGGACTCTTTGATCTTCCTATATCGTCTTTTCTCAAGGTTGCTTTAATAACACGTAGCTGCGCTTCCAGTCTGAGAACCCGATCTGTTTCCAATTTCCATGGACAGAGGGAACGGAGGTGTATGATCCTGTTAAAGGACGAGTAGTCTGTGCTGTAATCCCTAATAAAATAGCAGAATTACTTGATTTTCCTCTTTCTCCACTTCTATTAAAGCGAAAAAAGAGTTTCCGTTGGAGAAAAAAAGGATTCCTCTTTAAACATAAAATATCAATTTCACTCATTTCAATACTACGATTCAATACATTCTTGCAACACTGCACTACCCTGTTTCTATACTTCAGCTTATCTCTGTTGCGCAGCATTGCTCAGTAATTTTTAAATGCCGCTGGTCTCATCGACAACAACATGGTAACAGGATAGCTGACCACGCTGGCCTGAAAGGGCCGACTCAGCGGTTCAGCATGTGAACTGTATCAATAAACTAGAGGATTAATTATAAAAGGCAAACAAGCTGAGAGCTGGGGACAATTTATGACATCCATTTCCCGCTATACATTATATGACAAACCTGAAACCTGTTTATCCTGATTGAAGTACAGTGTTAAAGTTAGTTGCCGAAAAAGCATCACTAAACTAAAGCACGACAAATGTACTAACAAATATAACTATATATACATATGATATCAAAAATACTACCTAGCAACAAGAGAGTGCATTTCTTTCAATGAACAACCACACTATCCCTCCAGCGTACAAGTAAATATGCAGCTATTAAACGAGGAGAATACAGTATAAGGAGATATGTTATGAGGCTGAAGCTACTTTCTCCATGTTCAAACTGCAGCAAAGATTATGGAGAAGTTACCTAGTGTCACATTTGTGTTAAGTCATTATTATTATTATAAAATATTGATTTGAGCAGCTTTAAGAGCTTAAGTTAAAGGGGACATATCGTGCTCATTTTCAGGTACATACTTGTATTTTGTGTTTCTATTAGAACATGTTTACATGCTTTAATGTTACAAAAAACACATTATTTTTCTCATTCTGGCTGTCTGAATATACCTGTATTAATTCTCTGTCTGACATGCTCTGTTTTAGCGCCTGTCGCTTTAAGAAAAATATGGTGCACCTTTGCAAAGGTAGTTCTTATGTGGGTGGGTGTAGATTAGAGCTGCCCCTCTTTTGTTTTGGTCTTAGTCGACTAAGATTTCTTCGTCGATTAGTCATTTTTTATCCTTTTTTCATGCTGGTATTTGTAAGAAACTTGTGAGCACATCTCGGGTAAACACAAGATTTAAAGTGCCGCTTTTGTGTGGTTCTTTGCCGAGAAACTCGGTTTTACAGATCTGTTGATTAAAACAAACTAATTGATTATTCAACAAAATTGTATGAGGACAGCCCTGACATGTCCCCTTTAAAGCAACAGTATGTAGGATCTGTTGGTGTGTAGCGGTGAGGTTAAAGATTACAACATCTCCCGTGTGACAAGCATGTAGCCTGTGGCCGATGCGAAAACGTGAATGGCCCTCTCTAGAGCCAGTTGTTGTAAGAGTAGAGAGCTTAGAGTGTGTGAGTACATGGGAGATGAGTGGTGAAGCAAGAGAGAGAGAGAGCGGCGGACGATTTGTCCGTTCTGGGCTACTGTAGAAAACATGGCGGTGCAACATGGCTCATTCTAAGCTAAGGAAAACAAAACAACTTTCAAGTGATACATTAAATTAAAGACTGACTAAAGAAAACACATTATTATTATTATTATTATTATTATATTCCAATTCTGCCAATAGAGCGCCCTAATCGTCACACACTGGTCTTTTAAGTCTTTTTAACAAGTCGGAACAGATCTTCTCGCCCATGTTCCTTAGCATGACTCTCTAAACCGCTGCCCCACCTGAGCTTATTTTTCACGGAGTGTTTTAATTGATAGGAGAGGCTGCATCAGACCTCATCAAATCCCATTAGATGTACTTGATCAATCCCCGAGCTAAATCAGATGATATCCCAGATTGTGCTGGAGCGCTGCTACAGAAGCACAGCCAAAAGAACATGGATAGTCAAAGCCTGAGAGCTTATTATTTAAGTACTGTTGTAAAAAAAAAAAGTCAATTCACTCTCCTGAGGCTAAAACGATCATTTAAATGGACTGTCTACAGCTAAATCCTATTTCTGCCTTCATTGCTCATCCAAAGCATATGGTGACGACTGGGAAGCTGGGGGAATTGTAGGTGGGAGGCGGGGGAATGCGCTTAAGAGAAAGGAAAGGAGGTGAAATGGTATGTATAGTAAGGAATATAAAGGGAAGCGAGGTTGCATGAAAAAGAGAGATAATGCTGAGTGAGAGGAACGGAGAGGAAGATGGGGGGGAGGACAGGAGAGTCGATCAAACCGATGGCCCACATGAATGCGACAAAACGAGTAAAAACACACCGCTGAGATTATTAGGATCATGTGATGTGCATGCACATGCATACACATACACCCACTGAATGCTAAAACCCACCCACGCATGCATCATCTACACACACTCCCTCTTTCTCTCCATCTCTCTGGCTTACAGGCTATAAATAGCTGGAACTGAGCCCTTGCTAATTCCTTCATTCAGAGTCTAGTGGAAAGGCAAAATGCACGCAGCCTT
Organism: Sebastiscus albofasciatus; assembly: GCA_916701655.1. NCBI lineage: Eukaryota > Metazoa > Chordata > Actinopteri > Perciformes > Sebastidae > Sebastiscus > Sebastiscus albofasciatus. Next base: position 21,662 of record CAKAOI010039438.1, read on the forward strand.
TGATGCGCGCCCCGACAGGAAGATACAGGAAGTGGTGGATGGTTGCCAGGACAACCCCCTCAACCCCACTTCCCCCTTCTTCTTGTGTCTTCGATTTAAATTCTGCACCCCTTCAACCTCCATCCATCATCCATCCTCTCTTCATTTCACTAACTATACTGTTGCTTCTCGGCCTCCTTCAGAGGCTAACTGAAAGCTTCAAAATGTGATCAATATCATAATCTGGCAGTGTACTCCGTCTCCGTCGTGTAATCGCATTATGAAGCCGCTTGCATTCGCCTGCATCCACAATAAGTAAAGATACAGAATAAATCATGCAAATCGTTTTTCCCAATTACAGTCATTATCGATATCTGCAGAGATTATTTTAACACAGTTACACTTCATGTGTTTCCAAACATTTAAGGGGCTCTGACAAAGACACATTCATGCTGAGATATGGTGAAGTCTAAGATCATTCAAAAGACCAAGATAAATCCAAGTCCAAGTCCAAAAGAGGTCAGTCTTGTTACACGCATAGTGTCTCTTCAAAATAAACGTAGGTGTTCAAAGGAAACGTAGAGTTTCAGCTTGTTACATGCATACAGTCTCTTAGTTTACTGTGCAACAAAACTACTTGGTCAGGTTTAGGAAAAGATAAAAATAACTATGTTTGTGACGTAACTGGTGCTAGTTAAGTGTTGAAGTTACGTAAGAAAACTGAGGTAAAATAAGTCAACGTTGACTTGGTTTCACACGGGACACCAACAGCCGTCTCATACGTATACGAAAAGACATGCACTGTAATTCGTATATATATCTCGTAAAATCAGTTTGTATGTAATCCACGTAATTGTGAACCAGCAAGTATAAAGAAAGACAAAAGGGAGGAGGTCAGGGTGGATGGGATGGTCAAAAAACACTGGACTTTTGCCCAGGAGACCGGCGTTCGTACCCCATGTGACACCAGAAGTCAACGTTGATTTATTTGTCACATAACATCCGTTCTTAGGTCATGCCACTTCCAGTGTTATTTTAATACAAACCACAATCTGTTCCTAACTAAGGACTAAATCATTTTGTACTTCAAGCGTAGTTATTTTAACCCAAACCACAATTTTCACAGTCTAACCAAGTAATTGTGTTGCCTAAACCTAACCAAGTTGTTTCCTGTGAAGACGGAAGTTTATTTTGAAAAGACTGTGTGCATTTAACAGCCAGAAATTGACACGTGTTGCTGGACATTCATAGGAAAACGCACAAAAAATGAGGAATAACTTTTCGTAGATGGATAGATATCATACGAACAGTCGGTCTGTTTGACCTACCTACCTACATTAGAGTTTGTTGAAAGTCCGGTACGTCTCATACAGACGCTAAAGGGTGCTTCGGTGCGTCTGTATCAGACGCCAAGGAGCACTGACCAAGCTGCGGTACTTGACCAGTTGGGAGTAAGAACTGGTTGTTTTTTACCACTATTTGATTCTAGATGACTAAGCTTGAGTACAGTGTGCAGTCTCTCTCTCTCTTTACCTTCCCCTTATAGTGCACTATACTTGCAAACAGATTCATCTCTGAAGAATTGCTGACCACCTCGAATGACGCATGAATGAAGTGAAACGTTAGGCCAGACTCAGATTTCAAAACTTTTAAAACCAATTATAAAATTGGACGGCATCCCACAAGAAGGAATTCCAGATAATCTGCTCTCAAATCCAAACACACCCGGCAAGATTTGAAACTAAGTCCATCACACACTACACACTATGAAGAGCTCTCCCCCTCTCTCTCTCTCTCTCTCTCACACCCACAGACACACACTCACTCCCTTTCTCACGCCTGATCCGGGTTCTCCCCGACTCTTCTCTTTGTCTGCGCAGTTATGATTTGTCTTGTAAGACACGCCAGCCTCAGTAGTTCTGGACACATTTCTAATAACCTTTCCTCCCGTTTCAACAGTCCATCAAACCCACAGGCTACACCAGCTTAGCAGTCAGCAATTCAAAAAGCCGCTCCTCCTCTCAGCTCGTGTTTCAGATTGGATATTGTAGGTCCGTGCAGAAAGGAAGTGATGCTACTCTCCAGATTTTTGCTAATATCAAAACAGAGATATGGATTTGTTGTCCCAGGGGAACCGTCTTGGCATCTCTACCGACGTGTTGATTGCTTCCTGTAAAACAGTAGATCTATATCCTGATTTATGTCTCCCTTTTTCTTTGCTTATTTTTGACATTTTTGTTAGCTCTGTGAAAACATCATGTAATTCTCTATCACACCACACACGGGCGTAAGCATTTACATCCACATGCAGGCAACATCAAACATACACAAAAGCTTCACACACTGTGAACTCACAGAGGGGATCTACAGGTTTGTGACAGCTAAATCTATTGCCGTTTAAGACCTTTTAACGCTACCTGGAATACTGATTAAAGGACAAGTTAAAAAACAATTACAGATGCTAAAAGCAAGGAAGGAAGTCAGACCAGGTTGCATGTGAATCGGCGGCAGAGCCCATCGGTGAGAGAAATCACTCCGTCCAGCTCAAACAAATCAGTGCACGAGAAGAGAAACGGACGTGAGGAAAGCAAGCAAAGGAGTTAAGTCAAGAGTGAAAACACAGAACGACATGGTCATCTGGAATGAAGCTAAGTGGTGAGTGAGAGTGGTGCAATGGTCGGCAAACGTCGCTTTGTTTCATTTACGTATCATAACGACGGCTTGTATATTCGCCGTCCTCGGTCTTCCGGTTTCCCTTTTTGAATGAGGAATAAAGGAAGACTGTACGTGCTAACTGGCCATCGGTTGTCGTCTTTGCAGTGTGTTCAAATGCAACTTGTCGGCCAAGTCAAAGGCGACGTGAGGCGACGCAACAGTCTGCCTTCATCGCCGCTAGTTCTTTGATGTTTGGTGTGTCCGGGCCTTAAGGTAGACAAATATTAAGACTGTTTTTATATTACTACATTCATTTTATTCACATCATGTTCATTATCGCCCATTTTTGTTGGGAGAGGCTTATTTTGCTTTGCCCAATTAAAAGCCAGTGATATATATCCAACTGGATGATGTCACTTTCAGTTTGCAGCGTCCATCGTCCGACTATGTATTGATAACACGGCGCTGATACACCAAAATTAACTAAATGGGTTTTACTGTAAAAAAGCAAAACGACGGTGGATACGTAATGAAATCGGTGTGTGCCTGACCACCGTGTAACACCGACCACCGCGACAAGCCTAGCTCAGGATCATTCATCTTTTAAGGTCCAAAACTTTTCTTAATTTAAAGTCCTTGTCGGAGTTTCCAACAACCCCGTCCACCCTGTGTTCTATAGCTGCCAGTGGCCTTTTCCAGGTATGTATGGGACTGTCCTAGATGAATGGGAAAAGTTCAAAGCCAGTGACCGACCCTGGCTGATTTGATTCTCTCTTCACCCTCACCACCTCTCGCAGTAAGACAAAGCCTTTGACCGAGCGGGCCCCAATGCTGTCTGCTCCACTGTGCCTCAGGATGGAGCAGAGAGCAGACAGGGACAGAAGAGGGAGGTGAAACATGAGAGGAGGCGCAAAAAGCAAAGATGGACTCTGTCAGATTAGGTTTGTAAGGGTTGGACCAGAGGCTGGAAGAGGCCCTCCGCTCTGACCTCCATCTTCTATAAAATGACAAATACCTCCAGATGCCTGACTTCAAATCCGCTTCTCACTCTGTCCTTGTCTTTTTATTAAGGGCTCTGTTTTGTCTCCTTCAGCTCTGGCGAGTGCGCTCACATCAAAGAAAACTTTTTGGGTAAGTGATAACGGGTGTGTGTGAGGGAGAGGAAGACAGTGGATATTTCCCTCGGGAGATACAGGCATCCATACAGTATGTAACAGCAATTGTTCATTCTAAGGGAAGTGTATATGCCTGCAGAAAGATGGTGATCTATTTTCCCTCCCATCATCCCTTTTTTCTCCCATTTTTGTTCTTTAGAGGGTATCAACTGGGGCTGGCAGGAGAAAGAGACGACATAAAGAAAGAGATGGAGCAGAATAATCAAGGTTTTTTCTGGCATCAGAAGCAATATACATCATATATCCACTGCAGCATGCTGGCATCTCTCTCTCTCTTTCCATTATTTATCTGTTTGTTTTATCCCTTTTATTTATTTATTCATCTCTAGCCCTTTGGCGATGCCGATGTCGCAGCGCAGCCCTCGGCCGCCGCGCGCATTATTGTGTTAGTATTGAACCCTTCTTGATGAATCTCCTCAGAAAATTGAAATATTGCAGAATGGGGAGACACAGGAGTTTGAGTTTGATGCATGGAGATGGATGGAGTATCGGATGGAATAATTTATAAGGCCCCCGGCTCGCACCCTGCAGCTCAGCCCGAGAAACACGGAGCTGACAACGCTGAGGTTAGCGGTTCAAATCCCGGGGGATTATCTGGCAAAACCGATGTATATCCTCCTCCAACAGGACTAATTGAATAGCTAGCAGCTTAAAAGGCACTTTGTAACAGCTTATCAGGGTTAAACCTCAGCCTACCACCAATAAAGTTCTTCTAAGCATGTTGGAGTCGGTCTCAGTTTGTTCAACGTCAACGCTTGTCTGTTTTATTTCAGAATTCAATCCTTAAAATGCTTTTTACACCAGCAGGATGTCGCACATTCAGATGCCTCTGAGAAGCCTAACTGTTCGTGATTGCTGTTGCTTGAGTTGACCGATGGAAGATACCTGAAAGCTCGTCTTGGGTTGCTGGACATGCATATTGATACGTATATTGGTTGGCCCTAAGCCAATTAGAAATTATCATATGGATGGTTGGGAAGTGGTTTGAAGCAGGCGGCAACCTCCGGGCCTGAAAAGTGAAGCCAATGCAGAAGTGCCTTAAACCTGCATTCTTTCTAACAGCCAGCAGGGGGCGACTCCTCTGGTTGCAAAAATAAGTCTGATTGTATAGAAGTCTATGAGAAAATGACCCTTCTTCTCACTTGATTTATTACCTCAGTAAACATTGTAAACATGAGTTTATGGTCTCAATCGCTAGTTTCAAGTCTTCTTTAATACAGCATGATGTTCATTTAGTAAATTATGGTCCCATTTAGAGTCAAATAGACCATAAAGCAGGGGATGCTTTAGGGTGTGGCGACCTTGGGATTGGCAGGTTTTTTCCGTGTTTTAACTTTAACCCTTTCACATTGTGTATTCAGTTCATGAAAGTTAATTATAACCTCTTTGGTCGCCTAAAAGGCCTTATTCAGCGTTTGGTTGTGCTCCACCCTCTCGTGTCACTTCTGGTTCCAAAAAACCAAGATGTCGACGGCCAAAAACCAAGCTGGTGAAGGCCAAAATGCCGAACTCAAAGTTTCAAAACAGCAGTCCACAAACCAATGGGTGACGTCACAGGGACTACGTCCACAGTCTACAGTTTGAAGAAAATAGGAAGGAAGGAACCGACCAAAAATACAAAAACTACACTTCCCTTCAGGAAATGGTGCGTCTCTGCTTCCCTGTGTTGATATAATAACCAACGCAAAATATAGAAAAGATAAAAGTTCGAGGGGGTTTTAAATCGAGCATTGTCAAGCAAGTGGGAAAAGGTCACAGCTACGCACAGCTGGTATGGAGGCTGCACAGCCGGTGTAGATGCTTCAGCAGGTGTTGTTGTTCTTCTGACGAAGTAAGCCTTCTTCACAAACCCAAAACCTGTTTCTGCTAATATCAAAGCAACGGTTTTCTTCATTGCTTCTACGCCCTGTGCCTAACTGCACAAAGCTATATGAGATCCTGTAAACATTTACAGCTACTCCGACTTATTTACCATGAAGCCTTGCTCTGTGTTAATGGCTGCTGACTGCTGAGAGAAACATGTGGTTTGTCTGTGGGCCTGAGGCATCATCAGCAGCAGCAGCTGCAGCGGTGGCAGCCGGTCTTTCCCTCCCTTCCCCTCGTCCATCGATCCACCGTGACTCTGCAGGAGCCAGATGAAAACCTCTCGCTATGATTTATGGGATGTCATCTCCAGGGGAACCGTGGAGACCCCTCCCTCCATGTATTCGGTGAGGGAGCAACCTGCCGGAGGGCAAAACCAGTTCCCCTGGGTCCTAAGGCCTGATGTTCTACCACAGGGACAAGGGGACAAGCTGGGTTTATAGTCAACACTTTACATTAGAGTGGGGCTGTGTGTTGGCAAGCATCTGGTGATACGATACGTATCATGATACAGTTGTTACGATACAAGAAGCAAGGCGATATGTTGACATTTTTTAATCTAATTTTAGGAAATCTGTCATAAAGAACACACCATCATATGCATAAAAGCTGAGTAAAAAAAGTTTACTTTAAAAAAAAATCAATAGTATTTTCGAGAATTGATTCAGTATAACAAAACATAATATCGCGATACACAAGTGTATCAATATTTTCTTAATCCCCTACAATATAGTGGTATTCAAGTGATCATTAATGTATTCTTATAGAGTTACTAGCAAAGGAAAGCCAGGACTATTCATCACAGAAAACTACTCATTGTAATATTTGAAAAACTTGTTGGGTAAAAAGGGTCACAAAGAACTGGAACTGAAGATGAAGTAAGAACCAAGAAATATGGTTCCAGGCTCTAAAATATTCATAAACTGGAAGTAATAAAATCTAAAAGCACTAAAATCCTCATTTGCATATTTGATTAAGCTTCTGTTAATCAGATAGTAACAAGTGTAATTTTCTAATATTACTGTAAGATAATTAGTTATGTTCCCTGTCTTGGTATTTTTCCTAAAGTATTACAAATCCAGAAACATATTTCTTCACGAGTGCCATGGAATTAATGAAAAAATGACAACACATGGCAAGCTTAGCAACTTACTGAGGACTTAAGTATTAATTAAGGAGCCATGGGTAACCACCAAATGTTTGCGTATGTGTTTATCTATGAACAAAACACACACATTCATGTCCCACTTTTCCTCCATTCGCACTGATGGCAGCATTAAGGGAGTAATTCTGCAGGCTTTAATCCACTTAAAATTAGAGGAGGTTTTTAAGGAGTCTGTCTTAAGGGTGCCCTATAAAAAGGATACAAGTAAAAGGCCTCAGGAGACTCTGAGATGCAGCATTCAATTATTCAAAAGTAAGAAGAATAGAAGTGGAATCGACGGCAGGAGAAGATGGGAGAGGATGAGTGTGTTGAGCACATTCAACTTTGTGTGTCCCCCGTGGATGGCGAGTTGTGGCTGATTTTTTGATCTACTGCCGAAAGCTTTCTCCTCCCTTCTGCTCACTCACTCTTCACCTCCCCTCCCTCACCCCATGTAAAAAAAAATGACTTAAAATCAATGCGGGAGGAGATGCAGAGGAAAAGGAGGAGCAAAGAGAAAGACAACCCCGGGGCTGTTGGAGAAGTGCTGAGCTAGCAATGTCATGCCTGACTTGACCACCATAAATCTACCAGTGATGATGATGAAGGTTGGAACTAGTTCATATGTTGCCACTCCAGGTTTTTAACACTAAAGTAAGACATTTTATATATTGCAATGTATATATTTATTCTAAAGGATGTTACTATAAATTGTATATAAAGATGGAGGACATGACAGCTCCCCAAAAGTGAAGCCAAAACATCTGGATCGCCCCCTGGTTGCTGGCTGCAGGATAGTTTATAAAGCCCACCCCCTCCATGTTAGCGAACGGTACATGGGTCAAACCAAAAAGTTAAAGTACACATCACATTTTTTTTTTTTTTTATCATTGTAGGTAGTTCTTATCACGCTGATGTGTGTTCAAGTGGTCATTATTCTGATAAGTTTGGTTTTAGCGAGTTATTTGATGCTTTAAAAAGGGGACAAGACGTCATGATTAGCAGCTGTGATTCTCTCTCGCTAACAAGCTGCGGCCGTGCTCGGCTCGCGATTGGTTCGGGCGGGCGAGCAGGCGGGACTTCGATGCCGAGGCTCCAGATCGCTCCTGTGCAGACTCTGGCTCCAAATAATGTCAAAATCTCAATGGCAGCGGGATATTTTGCTTCACTTTTGCAGGGTGGGAGGAAGTGGAGACGCATCGCCCAACTATATATACAGTCTATGGCCGTTACACACAGGCAGCGTTTTTTCATGCAATTAATTCGCAAGTCAATATATTATTTCCAACGGTTGTTTTTGTTACAAAAAAGTATTTTTTTTCCGTAATAAGTTCGATTTTCTGAGCGTTTGCAATCGGGTTTAAAGGCATCAACCAATCACGTTGTGCAGAACGAGTTGAGTTGCGCCTACATTTATGAAAAAAACAACACAGAGGCTCCACAGTCCGAACCAAGATGGCAAACTTTATTACTCCTTTCAACCTTGACAAAGGCAGCGCAGACCATATCCACTCCTTCTGTTCTTACCTTTCACAATAAAAGCCCTGGACATATAATATTCGCAGGCGAGTATTTCAGATTTCCGTGTCTTTTATTCATCATGCCCTTTGGTGTGTAAAGGCCTTAAACATCTGTCTCACTGATACAGTGAAGTATTATGCTGACGATGTTGGGTGTTACGCTGATGTTTCATGTTGATGAATGAAGGTCACTATTTTAAACCTGTGTGACATTTCCAGGGAGTGCACTGTACACCAACGCGACCAGCGAGTGCCTGGGTGTATATATCTCTCTGTATTATGGCACTTCCACCGAGTCGTACATCTCACAAAAACAGGAGGGAAAAAAAAAACAAGCTGTGTGACACTGTGAAATGACTCACGACCTGACGTATAGTGTTCTATATGTGCCCGAGGAGCTATAAGTGGCAATGACGGGGTGTCGAGGGCTGAGGCTGCAGTGTTGGAGTGGAGAGGCGGAAGGAAGGGAGGAAGGAAGGGTGTTGAGCTGCGAGGGGGCTAAAAAAAAAAAAAAATAGTCCAGCCAAGTGATGGAAGTGCTGACAGGGAGACCGAAATGTGTTAGAGTGGAAATCAGTGCCTCATCACTATACTGACATACACACCGATGTGCAAATATAGACAGCAAAAGAGACATAGATGAATACAAACATATTGATACTGTCAAAGCAGATGATGTGGGATTCGTTTCTAGTTTGAACTTGTGTGTATGTGCTCATAAAAAAATACAATAACACTTTAACCACAGTACTCAGATTGTGTTTCTGAAGACCTCCAGTTGTTTGAGGTCAAACCAAGACACATTTTCTGCACGGGAAACCCACCAACATGATTCTCTCGGTGAAAGGTGCTGGCTTTGTGCAGCTTATAACAGAGATATAGAAATGAAAAGACAAACGTGAAACACGTCTTACAATACCCTAGGCAAGGAGAGAGAGAGTCTCGACTCTTTGTATCACGTCTGCCAACAAAATGGAAATATTTCTCTTTTATTGCTCGCGAACCTAATAATGCCCGGGCAGACAAAAACGTCCGCAGAAAGATCTGAGTTGAGAGAAGAGGAATCTTGATGGTAAAGAAAAAAAAAAAGTAAGAAAAGTCAAATGTCACCTAATCTTTTTTCTCATAAAGCACCTGGAAACCGCTTCAGTCCTGGCCTTTGCTCTCTTGCTTTATTACACCTTGAATGTGACGTACTGTAAAACCAGGTTTAGGCTAATTGAAAAATTCTCTGCGGAATATTTTGCATGTAGTTTCCTTTTTATATAACACGCACACCATTAAATGCATATGCGATATTTATGGTGTTTAACGTAGTGCATGAACCTGGAAAGTAATTAAAACATTCACAAGAGTTTTCCACACATTTTTCCCACATTAAGTGAACTTCCCCTAGGCTCCTCTCCCTTATGAGTGGTCCTAATTGACCATTCCCTAAACCCCTCCACTGAACAACGGTTGTCCAATCATAGCGTGGCAACCGTAACTAGGCACGGCAGGCCTGCCAAGCTTTGGCGCGTTGGAGCGGTGTACACGGGGCTGTAGAAAGAGCTGTATATATAGAGTGTGGAAGGTGGTTTCCACATGGGTCACCAACGGTTGTGCCTGGGATATGTAGCTTTATTATACATGTAGCCATCAAGAGATTATTTAAGACCCCTTTACAGGGTTCTCGTTTTAAATGGCCAGTTGTTTTCCAACCAACTCTTGAAGGTAAAATCTGCCAGTGTCATTTCAGACGAAAACTAGACGGTTGCTGGCTAGAAATGAGAACTTCCTCTACCTCTATCTGAAATCAAAGACCCAATGTTGCAAAAATGTGTCCCCGTTATCATTCTAAACTACATATTAGGGCTGGGTACCGTTTAAAAAATGACGATGCCAGCACTAATAGTAGCTGCTGCGGTAGTGGGCCAATCACATGTTGCATTAAATCAAAGAACGCTTGTGTTGATTGGCTGAGAGCAAAAGTTTCTACTTCGTTCTGGGTTATTTCGGTCGATACCTTAAAAGGTACTGAGTACCAATACCTATTACATATGTACTGGTCTAGTACGGAAAGCTTGACAGGCATAGCAAGAGTAACTAAGAGGATGGGGCTTAGCGAACAGTCAATCTATTCATTCTTCCCACTGTTACCCAGCCTCCCCAACCCTTCATTTAATACTGTCCACTCACCATCCTCTGTGGGCACGTAGATATTGAGGTAGAGGCAGTCCTCGCTCTGGTTCTGGATGTAACCCGCCGCCACGTCCAGGTTGTCGGTGAACCACACGGGCAGCATAATCTCCGGGAGCACGCCGTGGACGTTCTGAGGGCACACGGGGGCAAACTGGGTGGCGTTGCGAATCTCCTGCCAGGATCCCGGGGCTTCGGGCGGCTGGAAGCGGCGGTCGCCGATGGGTGCCGTTGCGTAGGGGACGCCCAGGTACTGCTCCACAGGGCCCAGGATCTCATTGTTCAAGTCCTTCTTGATGCCTCTGATCTTGCCGTAGTTGGTGGTGACTATGGGGTTTTTGGACGGGTCCATCTTCTGGCTCGAGGCCAGGCTGCAGAGCAGGATGAGGCCTAGCACACCCATTAGGCACCAGTCTGTCATGAGACTAAGGGGGCGCGATCTGGACAACAAACCCCGCCGCCTTTGTTTACTTAGAGCAAGTGAAAGGGGGTACATGACTGGATTTATGCAGTTCAGCCACCTGCTTCTAGTCTCTTTTGGAGTCTTTTTATGAGAGGATGTAGATTATAACCAACAGTCTGGAAGGTGAAGCATAAGAGGGAGATTAAAAACAAAATCACCCTGAAAGACTAAAAGGAGCTGCTTTTTTTTAGAGGTTTGATCAAGACCAGGAGCGTTGAGTGAAGGTGAGATGGAGGGCAAAGCAGTCGCTGGGGGAAAGAAGGGTCCTTGGGGTGCTGGAGAAGGAGGCCGGACCTCTGCGCGGGTGCCAGGTCAGTGTTGATTGTGAGCAACAAGGATTCGAAACGCTTCCCCAGCCATGGTTCTGTTGCGTTCCATCCCTATTGGTCGTCTATTATCCAAATCATTTGATTGTTTTTTCACAGTCACGGAATTCTGCAGAATGAGATAGAGGAGGAGGAGGGAGGAGATTTAGCGATACACAGAGAGAAAAACAGAAAGAGAAGGAGGCAAAGGGAGGGGGGTTGAGGGAGGGAGAAAGATAAGAGAGATTATAGTTTATCTGAAGCAGAAATATATTCCATTAAATGTTGTCAGTGCAACATATTCCCCTTCAACTGTTGCCAAGCGAAAAAATATTTCCTGAAATGAAAGCGGTGGAAATGAAACCCTACACAGACAGTATTGTTGAGATCAAGTCAAAAAGGCTAATTTTGGGAACATTTCATTTCATCACATAGGCTGAAAGACGGCATGTAGAGGAACTCAGAAAATGCAATCCTTGTCTGGGTTTTGCAACATAATCTAACCCGCGGAAATCTCATGTAAAGTGCACATTTCCACATGAGCCTCCCCGTCTATTATGCATGAAAACCCTAAATTGGACTTGTTCACCCTGCCCTGGTCTGACCTATATGCACCAAATCCCTCCTGGTGAACTGTGTTTAACCCCTAACACATCTCTGCAGAGAGCTAGTGTAGTGCAGCTGATGTAGTCACGCCACAATCTCCCTCTAACAACACCGCTACTCATGCCTCAATATTTACTTGTTACTCATTTCTTAAGGCTGGCCCACACTAAAAGATTTAGAACAGATGTTGAAAATGTGAGAGATTCCACACATGACAGCACAGCACACACTTTTCAGTAACAACAAAAGTCCCGACTAAAAAAACGGGAAATCTCGCAAAATCTCTCGTGATCGAACGTGACTTTAGTGTCAACAAACATGGCGGACGAAAGGCATGAAGAAGTAGCGATGCTAGTTTTTACTTTGTACTGAAAATTCCCGAATGATGGATGGATGAAGTCATGGAAACACGTTAAATAACCACTTGCGTTGTTGCCACAAATTAAGAAGCTATTCCTCCATTTCTGAGCTCCATCTTACTACTTTATGCTTCACGTTTTGAATTAGCTCATGCATTAGCCGCAGCCGCAATGATGGCGATGGTTGTTCTTCCTTCTTCAGTCAGCTTGGTTCCCAATTGGCTATCGTTCTTTCCCACATGACTGCGTCATCGTTTATCCTCCCCATACACAACAGGATGTCCGACCGTACATATTGAACATGTTTAATATTTACGATTTGAAATCGGTGCGGCCAAGATGGACTTCCAAGCCGATCGAGGGATGTAAAAAACACTCTTAACATACCACACACTACAGGGATATTTGGAAAGATAATCTTTTGAACCATCAGAACAATCTGGGTTTTACTGACGATTGTTGGAAGGAGGGAATTGGGCCCAAAATCGGCTTGATTCTCGCGTAGCGTGTGCCCGGCATTACGGGCTTCAGTGCTTCTTCTGGAGATAAAAGTACAGTAGAGACGGCGTAGACGAGGAGTAGAGGCTAGAGATTAGGGCGAGCCTTTCACTGCCCAGTAAGGTCAAAGGTCAACAATGTGCGTCTGTAAGCGGCTTACAACCGCCCGGGACACTTTCGGACTACAAGCGGCGCGCAGAGACGCACACGCATGCGCACGGTAAGCCTTAATTGACCTACACATGAATGAGTTCCCACACACTGTACACTCATTCATGTAATCTACTGCGGGAATGTGCAAATCCTCATGTAACAGACCCAGTCAGAAAACGCACGAGGCATGGAGGAGATTATAACATTGTTGGGCGGTGTTATGTAACGGTAGGGGTGCAAACGCCCGTTAGCAGCAGAAAGGGAAAACAGAGAAATCTCTTTTGTGTTCACACACTCTATTTCTGTCTTATCTGATTTTTAAAATTCACCATTACCTCTTTCTCTCGTTCACGCTTCTCTCTTGCTTTACCGCCATGCCTTAATTGTCCCATTTAAAGTCATCATTAACCGTATTATTGCATCGCCTGCACCCGCTGAAGCGCCTCTGTGTTTTTGTTGTCTTTGTCCCCCCTTCCTCCCCCCCTCTCTCCTCCCTTCCCCTCCCTCTCCCACCGCCAATAAAACCATTTGAATCTGAAAGTATGGGAGTTAAGTGTCCTGAGGCAAGACGGCAGATAATTAGAGAGTATAGGCTGATGAGCAAGTGAGCAGTCTCACTCACACTAATGTAAGACATACACATAAGGAGGCTCTTCATGTAATAATAAAGTTTCTTATGTACAACAAGCTCTTATGTACTCCAGCTTGCAGGGAAAAAAGAGTTTGTGTTCTCTCAGAGAGCGGTAATTGCGAGCGAGTCCATCTGTAATCGCTCATTGTCTTCTTTTGGTACAGCGCGTTCAGCCTAAATATATTGGTGCCTGCCTTTGTTCCTCTCAGTGTGGACTTTGTTGTTCTACCCACGCGCCCATGTGTGTGTCTGGGAGTGTACCCGCTCGCAGAGAAGCGGGCAGCGGCGATGTGTGCTCTAATTAAACCATGGAGAGGCCGGCCTGCTTTGCACTGTGCGCAGGGACGACCCCCTCCACCCGCCCACACGCACCAACAATTTACCATAAAACTTTCATCCTCCAAAGCACATAAAAGAGACTGGGAGATAGAAAGAAGTGATAATGAGAAGCGAGAATGTGCACGGAGAGGAAACAGGTTAATGAAAAGCTTCTCTCTGGTCAGTAAAAAGCCTTCGGAGTGCTCGAGTTAAAGCCGCTGCTTCACTGACCCTGGAGCATCTCAGAGAAGTGGACTTCTAAAAAGACCCACATCCAAAGGCCCACGGAGGGGGGCCAACTGGACTCCACTCGCCCTAAACTTGCACCTCAAGCCTGGGAAGGCGCTGCGGGCGGCAGAGTCTCACACAAGCCAGAATCCTTGGTACAAATCCAAAGTCCTGGCTGGCGCTGGTGTGCCTGGAGGGACCTCCAGAATTTCGGGGTGCATCTGAGTGTTTAATTGCTAATTGGCTCAATTAGAAGGCCTAATTGGTCCAGCTTTGCTGTGAGCAGTGGGAGAGCTTAAGTGATTGATGAAGCAGAGATGGAGAGACGAAGGGGGGAGAGCTGAGCATGGACACAGAGCCATGTAAGAGATATCCATGGGAGCGTGTGTGCTACTTGGAATGCAGGCTATCACACTTACAGATAGAGTTGTTCCGATACCGATACCAGTATTGGAAATGCGTCCGATGCTGCCCAAAATTCGGTATCGGCAAGTACAAATCAACGTGTTTAACCAGATATCAATTCTTCTTCGCTGCTCCAAAACAGTAGCCTGCTGTCGCCCTGGATGTATCATGGCTGCCACTGGCAACTACTGCTTTAGAGCAGCGAAGAAGAACTGATTGCAGGTAGTTTGTCACGTGATGACAGCAAACAACAGTGTGGTGGTAGTGGAGAGTGTAACGGTAGTCAGAGCGAGGAAAATGTAAACTATTTGGCAATATTAACAGTGGAAAATCCAACAAGTAAAACAGCGTTACGTACAGTATGTAAGGCATCCGTTTGGAGGGGTGGCGAATGGTGGGTGGTGTGAATATTTCACCCTGCAGGACATTTAATCCTAGCTTTTTTTATTTATGTTATTTGTAACTGACAAACTGAATAATAAAAGAAAGTATTGCATTCGTTCTCTGCATGCATTTGTTCATGTTTTACAAATGTTTTAACCTGAGCCAGGCCATATTACAAAGACAGTAATCATACATGGTGAATAGTAAACAGCTGTCTCAATACTGCAAGTTTAGGTATCGGAATCAGGCAGGAAAAAATGGTATCAAACATCTCTCAAAAGACAGATTTAAAGGAGCAGGTTCTCCCGAAACACTGTATCTCTGAGCATTCACGCAGCACTATCACACACACACACTGATGCACACTCATCCATGATTCATGTCATCAGGGGAATGTTTCTTCCCTCACCCCCCCAGAGAGAAAGAGAGACCGCACAGGTCGTTCAGTGGCAGACCATCAGTATAAACCTCATCTTTCTCTGCACCCGCCTGCTCTCTCTCACATGGTATTTCTCATCGAAATGTGTTCCACCGAAAAGCCTCTGGAGGACAACACAAAGGATTCTATTTCCAATTCTTGACCGGCCTGTGTACTGCAGGCTGCGTTGCTACAGGGCTGTGGTGTGATGCTGGATCATTGAGGATGAGGATAAGCACAGCAGGATAGGAGGTGTTCGGCATCATCTTTCACGACCAGTGGGCTACCTCCGAGTCTGAAAAGTGAAGCCGCTGCTGAAGTGCCTTAACCTTGCATTCTTTCTAACAGCCAGCAGGGGGCGACTCCTCTGGTTGCAAAAAGAAGTCTGATTGTATAGAAGTCTATGAGAAAATGAGCCTACTTCTCACTTGATTTATTACCTCAGTAAACATTGTAAACATGAGTTTATGGTCTCAATCGCTAGTTTCAAGTCTTCTTCAATACAGCATAAGGGTATGCTTTAGGGCGGGGCGACTTGTGATTGACAGGTCGCTGCCACGGCGTTGTCTCGTCTGGGAGTTGTCCATGTTTTCTTAACTTTAACACTTTCACAGTGTGTTTTCACTTCATGCCAGTTAATTATAACCTTTTTGGTCACCTAAAAATGTCTTATTCAGCAACTGCTGTGCCATCTGGGCCAGACCCAGCCTGAATCTGACCCACAAATCTGTATTACAATTCTGTTGCTTCAGTTGTTGACCTGAAATGTCTCCTGCCTGTTAACAAATTTCAAGAAACCGTGCGGTCATTTTCTTCTTATTTTTAGGCCCACAGCGAGGCTGTAACAATGTCTCCATTGCTCAGTACAGTCAATATCCCCTCTGCTGCATTGAGTGCTGTGAAAAAGAGTAGAGTCGACAGTGAATGCTGAGCATATAACACCGAATGGACAGCTAAATACTTCTCACCAAGGTGGAGAAGAAAGCAGAATGACTGATCTGTCAGGGGTCTGTTGAAGAGTACAACATCAGACACCGTTTTTGCAGCATCTACACTAAAAAGGAAAATAAGGCAGCTTAAAGTCTGGTATGTCTGAATTCTCTTTTTTTTCTATTGCTTTAGATTATACTTAAAGGAATAGTTTGACATTTTAGGAAATTCACTTTCTTGCAGAGTTAAATGAGAAGATTGATATTACTGTCCTATATGCACGCTTAATATGTGCTGGGCCAGGAAAAAGTCCAGCAGATAATCACCCGAAAAACCACAATATGGCTTTTTTTACACTTTCATTTTTATACAAATTAAACATGTGAAATGTTAAAGACGACCTATTATGCTTATTTTCAGGTTTTGGGTTTCTACTAGAACATGTTAACATGCTTTAATGTTTAAAAACGCTTTACTTTTCTCACACCGGCTGTGCTGCAGCACCTCTTTTCACCCTCTGTCTGAAACGCACTGTTTGAGCTCCTGGCCCCGCCTCCGAAAAGTCCCCGTCTGTTCTGATTGGTCAAATAGCCTGCTCTGTTTTGATTGGTCTTCCGAACCAAACTCTTCAGACTTTCCTCCAGCTCCGCTCGAGCTAGCTTTGTTTGAGGGCGTGCCAAAGTATCCGCTAGGCAGATATTATGCAAAATGTGTTACGTGGTGACATCACCACGTTACGGAAGAAAAGGCGGGACTTCAATTAAGATTTTTCAAGCAGATCAGGAGCACAGATTTTTGTGGGGGAGAGTAACTCCCTTTGGCGTGGACTTTGCACCTTTGCAGATATTTTACATGCACAAAAAAACTATATAGCACACTAAGGGAAAGGGAAAAAGCACAACAGCATAATAGGTCCTCTTTAATTAGTGAGTTTTAGAGGTGGATTTTGTTTGGACAGAGCCAGGCTAGCTAACCCCGTTTCCAGTGTTTATGCAGTGTTTAAGATAAGCTAACTGTCTCCTGGTTGCAGCTCCATATTTAAACCTGCAAGATCTGTTTTGGGCCACTAGAGGGAAGTGGAAACAATCCACAAACACCAGTTCATACAGCAATGTTGTTAGCAAACAGTTGCCTAATTACACATCCAGATAGACAGATATGAGAGTGGCATCAGTCTTCTCATGTAACTTGTCGAGAAAGCGAATAAAATAAATAAAATGTCAAAGTAAAAGAACATAAAAACACACTGCTCAACTTGATTGAACTTGACTCAATTAACCAAGCCTTTAACAGAGGAACTCTTTGCCATCGGGTAATTAAGCAGGGTTAGATTTATTTGACACAGTTTGGGAGAAATGAATCCGCGCTGGGGCAGTGTCACAACAAACGGGTCAGCGAACTTATTACAGGGATATCACCTCTTGGCGAAAATACAAGACGGAGAAAAACAAGTAAAACCTGAATATGGAGAAAGTAGCATTTATCAGGAAGCACTGTGGAGGAGGTGTATTGAAGCTTTGCCATGTTGTGACACTTATTATATATTACAATTATTATATAAATGTATTTTTAAAACTTTGCAGTAATAACATCCAATTAAAGACCAACGATGACTTGAAACATCTACTTGACAGTACCAGCAAAAATAGAATTTACTGCATAATTAGATAATGGATAATTAGATTGAATTATAGTTTGCAGGTGCTTCTTATTGTGCCTTTCTCTTGTGTATGTGTGAAAATGTTCTCCCTCATTAATTACAACAAGGCCTCACCAGAGATCATATTCCACAAATTATTACTTGTCCTTTATTCTGCGGATCTCTACTTCAAAAGTGACACCAGACTTTGATGTTGTTGCCATGAGGGGGAGAGCTGCTCCGCTGCTCATATTAAGACAGGACTTACATAAAGTGCTTATGATTTCATGTTTTCAACAGCAGGCCTACTTTGTTATCTTTAATTGCTGTGAGGAGCGTTCTGCGCCACTTTTATGTGCTGTGACAGAGGCTTCCTCCAATTAACCTGCCGTTAATCTCCCATGTGAAGGTCGTGTCTCGGCTCATGGTGACTTGCAGTGTGATCAGTGGGTGTGATTGAAATAGCACCTCATTTGGGAGGAAATAAGCGTTGTTCCTTTGTGTTTCTAAAGCCTGGCTGTGGATTTGGATTAGATGAGGTTGCGTAATTGACTCATGTATACATCAAAAAGGAAATGGTGATTTGTGGGAACATGGTTTGATGCTTGAACCTTTTCATATTCGTCTATACTCCAGTAGGTTTGGTGTTTAGCTCTTCCACTTGACTTTACATCAAAGTTTGACATGATTCATGAATTCTGAATAAAACCTTCTTTTCATTTAACAAAAGAAGCCAAATTTCTCAAATGTTAACTTCTGCCTAAACACAGCAGCCATACAAGACCAATGTCTGAATAAAATAGTCAAAAACTGGAAAGATGTTTGATTTAAATGAAGAACCATCTGATGAAAGAATAAGTAAGGATACGGAATCAGACATCAAGGTCCAAAACAGACCCGTGGAGAACCTGAACATTTATTTTTCAGTTAGAGAAATGAGAATTGACCCGAAAGGAACCCAAGGACTGTTATGAAACAGACCAGAGGATAGTCAGACCCCGTCAAAAATGTGGTGGACCTAGACAGACCCAAGTAGAGAGTACCCCAAGACAGACGGAAGCATACAGTAATGTGCCACCAAGTAACAAACTGCTACGATCAAAAACAGTAACAGTACTGTACTTTATGCCTATATGATTCTTACATCACTGATACCAAAATTCAGACTTTCGACACCTTACGTTGAGGTATATAAACATGTTTTTCTACAGAACCTCATTTTTCATTTAAAGGTGCAGTGTGTGGGATTTGGCGGCATCTAATGGTGTCGTTGCAGATTGAAACCAGCCATGTACCCCTCCGTTCACTCCTCCCTTTCCAAGACCACGGTAACTTGAGCCGCAGAGTGCAAAACTCAGAGGCCATCACACCATAATAACACTATTTTAGGAGCAACGGAAGTCATACGGCGGCTGAAGATACCACGGTTTTGCACTCTGCAGCTCAGGTTAGCGCAGTTTCAAGCATGTCGGAGAACTACGTGGCCTTCAGTTAACATAAAAATGCAAAAAAGCTCTCTCTAGAGCCAGAGTTTGGTTTGTCCATTCTGGGCTACTGTAGAAACATGGCAGAGCAACATGGTGGACTCCGTGAAGAGGACCCACTCCCAATGTAGATATGAAGGACTCATTCTAAGCTGACGAAAACACAACAATTCTTAGTTTCAGGTGATTATACACTAATGAAAACAGTCATGAATATTATATTCCATTTCTGGTTATAGATACTCTGAAATGTTACACAATGGACCTTTTAACAAAGACACCAAAGTTCTCAAATGAAGAATGTGGTCTACAAGAACTTTGCCTAAACCAAAACAGTCTAAAATTGGCTAAAACATAGGGGTGTACAAATACAACAAAATGTAAGCTGTCCTCATAATAAAAAATGTTTGGAACCGATCCAAAACAGACCTACCAACCTACCAAAAGAAGGATCCAAAAGGGACCAATGGAGAGTCAGAAAAGTCTGAAATATACCCAAGGAAAAGTTGATCTAACCCAAAATACAGTGGACCCAAACAGAACCTATAACAGCCATGATCGAAAACAACTTTTTTCTCTTGCAATGATTATGACACCACTTAGTCAGAGTTGTTTACGATCCACTCAGGTATTAGATATAGTAAAACGTCGGCTTGAGACCCATGGCGATAGAACAGAACCCTAACTGGACCCTGTTACTATACATTAAACTTGTTCTTGGTCTTGTTTCAGTTACTGGGGGCCATGAGAACCAATGACCTATACCAGATATTCAATTTTTAACTTTTTTACCTGACACTATTCAGTGCTACGGACGCATTTCAGTCGGTAAGGTAAAAACACAACGCTGTCGTCTTCTCTGTTGTATGTTTGTCTCATTACACACATAGTTGCTCGTTTGGTTTCACAAATTCAATGTGGCTCCTTTTTGCTAAAAAGTTTCCTTCCAGTGGACAAATCAGCCCGGGGGATCACAGTCTCAGAATCGAATCCATCACCATTCTGCCACATAGCTTACCGAGCACAATCTAAATCCCACCAAAACCAATTCCACCCAATTCTACTCCAATACAGCCGCAGAACCCACCCACTAAGACCTCCCCTGTAATTGCTTGCCACCTCTCCCTCCGTTTTGTGTTGCGAGTCAGTCTGTCAGTGCGGGTTCAACTTAATGATAGATAATAACCTGACTTTGCCAGACTGGCGGCACAGGCTAATAGCTGGAACTCAGTGAGGGAAAGGGTGCTGGACGGATGAGGTCAGGAGTTACTGCCTTAAAATGATCTTGAGGGACGCATGAAGACAAATCAAAGCTGTCGCATAAATAAAGTGCCTGCTTGGATGTACGCAGATGAACGCACAAGAACGTGTACAGCACATTTACCATGACAGTACGCACACAAATATATCATCACCTCAAGGC
Organism: Sebastiscus albofasciatus; assembly: GCA_916701655.1. Lineage (NCBI taxonomy): Eukaryota > Metazoa > Chordata > Actinopteri > Perciformes > Sebastidae > Sebastiscus > Sebastiscus albofasciatus. The sequence continues at coordinate 42,420 of CAKAOI010039438.1, forward strand.
ATTCAAAGTCTGACTATATTTGAATCAGCACAGCTCATTTGTTTTCACATTTGCCAATTAATACATCAAGGCTGAGACGAGAAAATTCAACGTCAATGTGACCCTGTGTATATTTGTCCATACCCACGTATTTATCTGCATGTATATATATTTAGCAAAAGTGTAATGTTGTTTTGGATTTCTCTGTGTATCGGCGGTGTTGGTGTATGTGCTTTTATCAGTGTGACAGCAGTTAGATGTGTTGATCGCAAAGTAATTTTGAGGGCACGGTAGAGTGGATGCCGAACAGAAAAAAGGGCTGTTTCATCTCTGCAGATGCCACATTAATGCTAGTAGATGGGGCGGACATAAGTGTGTGTGTGTGTGTGTGTGTGTGTGTGTGTGTGTGTGTGTGTGTTTGTATGTTTGCTGTCCTGCTGACAGCCTCTGTGTGGGCTCCAAATAGAGAAGAGCCGGCGGCCAGGTCAGCGCTCACTCACGCTCCTGTCAATGCCTTATGTTTTATTATTTTTCATCCCTCCATATCTCTCTCTCGGTGTGGGAAAGAAGGAATCAGAGTTGGGCCAGAGATCAACACATATAGCTGAAGGGGAGGGATGTATGTTAAGAAGATGGAGGAATGTAAAAAGCAGACCTATCAACTAACAATCAGCTCTTCAGAAAAACAGAAACAACATTGTTAGGTCATGGAAAAGCCTTCTGTTTTCTGCCTTAGGGCTAGAATATCACGTATTATGATCCCTCCGCAATCTGAGGCAGCTTACCATCACCCTATATTATACATTCCTTTCAATGTACCGTATTTTAAAATCGTCAGTTACATGTCGCATCATGCTACCATCTCTGATTCACTATGAAAATCCGTATTATTCTCATGTAAACAGAAATTTCAAGCAACATTTTTGACTAATTTGCCGGCTGATTAACGTGTTGCACTCTCTAACAACACCACCAGTTCAATGATGATTATGTAAGTATGGATGTTTAGATTATTCAAATTCTGCATTACATAGTCTGACAATGAAGGATGAAGGTAGCTACTGTGTGTGAATGTTATTCAGACTCAAAACAGCAGTCTGACCTGACGTTCCACTGTCTTCCAACCTTCACAGGATGGACGTGAAGACGCTGTGAAGCTCTACCTGGCATTACTCCTTAGAATTTTTCTAGTTTATAATGTATTCATTTGTTGGTAATCAATTGAATTAATCACTGATCCGACTTTTTCCAGTCCTGATACCAACAGCAATACCTGAGCTTTGGGTATCGGTCAATATCGTCCGACAGCGAGTAGGGATTTCATGGAGTTTGAAACTAAAATAATTAAATTTTGCTTCATGATAGCAATAATAACAATAACAATAGTAGATTGGGTGATTTTCAGGTGAAAAGATAGGCATCTATTAAAAGAGTAACCCACTCTTCATCAAACTCACATAACACTGTTAGACTCACGATGGATTTTTTTTTTTTTCAAAAGTATGAAAATCAATGCAGCAGGACCAGAGATAGTTATTCCTCACCCTGCTGGTTAGCGGCTAATGTAGCCTCGAGCAGCTATAGCCTCGAGCAGAGATGAAAAGCAGGTTTGATTTTTTTCAGACCCGGCTTTATGCAACTTTTTTAAACATACGCAGCAGTACTCCCCAAGACTTTGAATCAGACACTGATGTGTACAATTGATGGAGTTCCCCTTTACAATCTCGATTATACTGCATGTAAGCATTGTTTTAAAGGCACTTTGATGACTTGTAGCAGGTTCTACGGGGCCACAGGACATATTCACATATAAAATGGTTATAAAGATAGATTCTTTTCATATATGACAGTGTTATGGGGTGGATTTACGTGTGAGATGCCACCGCAGTAGAACGGATAAGTCTATCAGAACATCCAAAAGCTATTAAAACTCTGTAAACATCTTTTTTTTTCTGCCTCACAAAAGCATAAAACTTTTCTGCCACATTGAAGAAATCACATGGACATTTACTGTTTCCATTCAGCCGTTCTATTTTTATACATTGTACATTGTCTTCCCTCCCTGCCCAGACTCTATTCACGCATTATGGAGACCAGACTGGACTGACGGAGGAGGAGAATGGGCTGATAGACTGCCAGCTACAATACAGACACAATGGGAGGATGCAGAGACAGAGGGAGGGCTGGATGGAGGAGGAGGAGGAGAATGTTGGGGGCTGTCAGTAAACTTGTTGACAACCCAGAGATGTACACACAGAGACACATCAGTGTTGGGTAGCGGCGGTATGAGTGTGAAGCGCGTGTGTGTGTGGAGGAGGGGGGTGTTGGGGTTGCGGACCACTGGAGCGCAAAATTGGAAACAATGTGTCGGCAAGAGTTAAAAGCAAATATTTACAGGGCTTTAATTTGCATTGGGAGCAGAGAGTTTCCGGTGTGGGTCAGCGCGTCGACGGCAGAGCTGAGGAACACGGAGGGGCATGGGTGGTAATTAGACAGACAGTGGTAGATTAATCACAGGCTGACAGCACAGCCTCGCAGCCACACACAAACACATTCACAGGCTATACGCAGCCCCATCATTTAGTCTGCCTCGTCTGGCAAAATACTCTGGACGTTTTCCTCTCGCCCAAAGAGGATGAGTGTATCCGGCTTTGACGAGCATACACCTTATTCTCTCTTATTTTGCTGCTATTTCTTAAAACACACACACTAGACTGCTCTGCCGTCGTGCTCTGATTACCTGCTTCTTCCTCCGTCTCCTCTATAAATCACTAGCTCCAACCCTCCCTGCCCTCGGACAGCTCCTGAGCCGCTCAACACCCCCCCCAACGGATCCTCCAGTGGGAGCGTCCAGGAGAGGCGGAGAGGCAGAGGACAGCGTGGTCCTGCCCCAGGGGGAAGAGCTCTTAAAGGCGGGAGGACGCTGCCACAGCTCAGTGAAACGTGAGAACTAGGGGGAGATATAGTAATTGGCTGAGATCGCCGCTATTAAACACGTTCCGTATATCATAAATATTTTACCGTCTTCTAAGTGGCTTTGACCTTGGATCAGAGAACTAGGTTATACCACACAATGGGGGAGAAACAAGCAGAGTTTTAAAACTTTTAAGAGTTTCTTACAGTGGTACCGATTACATTGGGTTGAAAACTATTGTAGCCGTTTCACATGCCGCGTTTTTTGCGCCCTCAAAGCCATTGCTGTCAATGTAGACGCGCGGAAGGTGCGCTCAAACACAAGAGCAACTCCGCCGCAATGCACAAGCTTTCGCAAGTGCCTATTTTTCATGGGGGCAACCAGGGTACGACCAGGGAGCAACCAGGGCGCAACCAGAGCACAACCAGGGCACAACCAGGGCACGACCACAGCACGACCAGAGCGCGACCAGGGTGCAACCAGGTTGCAACCAGGGCGCAACCAGGGTGCGACCAGGGCACCACCAGGGCACAATCAGGGCACAACCACAGCATGACCAGGGTGCAACCAGGGCGCAACCAGGGTGCGACCAGAGCAAAACCAGGGCACCACCAGGGCACAATCAGGGCACAACCACAGCATGACCAGGGCGCAACCAGGGCACAACCAGGGTGTGACCAGAGCATGACCAGGGCACAACCAGGGCACAATCAGGGCACAACCACAGCATGACCAGGGTGCAACCAGGGCACAACAAGGGCGCGACCAGGGCGAAAAGTAGTAGTAGTACTTTTGGAATTCAGCAATGCGTATTGCGGAAGGCACGCTCAAACGCGAGAGCAATGCCGGCGCAGCACAAGCTTTCCCAAGTGCCTATTTTTCAGAGCGCGACCAGAGTACGACTAGAGCACAACCAGGGGGCAACCAGGACAAAACGACAGCGCCCTGAGTTAAAATCCCAGCCAGCATAAATCTTTCCGAGTTTCCATTCTTCCATAAATATCAGACTACGGTAAATATGTAGGAGAAGTTGATCATTTAGTGCAGAGGTAGCTTACACAGGACTTTACGATCTGTCCAGCGTTTCTCTTATATTCATGTTAGGAGCGCCGCTGTTAAAATGTCACACGGTCATTAATATCTTCTGCTCTCACATTTTAGACACACACACACACGCGCACACACACACACATACACACACAAAATCAGACTCTACAGGAGCAGAGACAAAAGGGGAAAACATGGACAATATTTTAATACACACTTAAAATACAACGTCTGGAGGAAGATCAGATGATACGGCTATAGTCGCTTAGCAACGTCAGGTGTGCCCTGCCTCCGCGCCCTTGAAAGTTGGCACAAGAGTAGGCATCCAGCGACTGACCGACGCGCCTCGCGTTTTACAGGCGTTAAAGGCGTTGCATGTGTCCTGGTCCTTAAAGGTCTTGTCTATGAGATCGAAAACCTACTCTACCTACAGAAAGGGACTAACAACCATCAAACTCTAGGCTTTACAGAACAGCATTCATGATATATCTGATGAATACTAAACAGGTTTTAATAAATGCACTGATATTAAAGTTGTAAAGTTTAAAGAAAATTGCCTTTTAACTTCCAGGACCTTTAAAATCAGTGGTTTTCAATGACTGCTGCAAAACAGATTCAAAGGTTTAAAAGCCCTCTTCTCTAAACCAATCTTTTACACAACTGTGGTCAGTAAAGGTCGACTCACATTAGCATTTTAAAAAGCTACATTTTGACTTTGTTCCTGCGAGTGAATCCACTAATTGCAGATTCTCTAGCAAGACTAGTAGCCTGCTATCTGTCAATAATGTAATGTGATGTAAATGTAGACCAAGACCTAAATTGGGGCTAAATGGAGGGTCCCTTTTTAAACTGGGTGAGTGGGACACACCAATACGCCAATGGTGAGGATTTAACCCGAGGCAACATGGGGGCACAGTTTCAAAAAATGGCTACGCTGTGTTTGAGAGACGGGGTGAATGGGGTGTAATTGAGCAAATGAATGCCGCTGAAGGGAAGTGACACATAGAGAGCAACAGTGGCAGAACGGAGGGTACGTAAGGACAAAATGTTCCCCAAGCCAGGCTAAAGTAAAGCTGATGAATGTCAGCTGTAGCTTACAGCTGCTCACTTGCCAAGCAGAAAGGCACTTGGACTTTGTTTACAGTTAGACAGGGATTTGCGACCTGGGACAGATAAAAGCTTCCCATTAAAATATTGACTTAGAGGATTAGGAAGGTAGGAGAAGTTGTGTAAAGTGACAGAAAATCTGCAATTTTCCAACTGAGATGCCGTCAAGGCTCTAGAGAAAAGAGATATTAAGACATCAGCAGATAAATTGGGCGTTTAATCTGAATGTGTACAGTACAATACAGCAAATATGGAGATAGATGTCTAATGTCCCCCCACAGATTATTGTTGTTGCTCTTTCAGTGAATGAAAGATTCAAGAAATGGCAATATTGTTAAAGCGTTTTACTAGTACAGTATGTTAAAGAAAGTAATTAATAAGACTATATATTTGAGGCAATATTAGTGTCTTTACAGGCAATAAATGTTGAGCCAGTAGGGAGAGATATCTTTAAATATCAATATTACTGTTTTCCATTTATCTAGCAAGACCTAACCACCTTAACAAACTAGAAATGTCACCATACCAGAAATGTAGTAGTCGATACCAATATCAGTGAAAAACAAAATCAGGTAATCTCATCCATGTACTTCAACATACACTCCTTTATTATTATTTGCATACTGGTTTTTGCTAAATTATTATTAATCCCTGATGACCCGCGTCAAGTTTCTTGACAACATTTTACAAGATTGCATTTGAAGACATCATGATAACGTTATAATTTACCTTCGCCCAATACTATTTTTTATGGAATAGAGCTTGAACACATCATAATGTGGCTCAATGAAACTTCCGTACATTAGCTGTTAGCTCTGTTATTTAGCCAAGCAGGACTGTGCTGCCCATCAGCTGCTAACAGCTCAGGCTAACTAGCTCTCCTCCTGCCTATTTGTTGTTCACAATGGAGCATTATCAGGGAAATTTTCTATCTTCCCCAGGACGCCATTAGTCTCGAGCCCTGATACCTACGATACTGTAGAAAAATAAGTACCGTCATGTTTTCAGTACTTTTATATCGACTTGGTTTTGAAGTATCGGTTCTCGTGACATCCACAGACTGTATACAAGAAGTGGACATAATCACTGAGACGTCACACATTGGTTTGAGGACTGTCGTTTTGAAGCCTCGAGTTCGGCATTTTGGCCGTCACCATCTTGGTTTTTTGCAACCAGAAGTGACACCAGAGGGTGGAGCTAAGTACAACCGAATGCTGAATAAGACATTTTTAGGCAACCAAAAAGGATATGATTAACTTTCACGAACTGAAAACACACTGTGAAACTCCTGACTGGACAACGTCGTGGTAGTGACCTGTCAATCACAAGGTAGCCACGCCCTAAAGTATACCCTGCTTCATGACTCTAAATGGGACCATAATTTACTAAATGAACATCATGTTGTATTGAAGAAGACTTGAAACTAGTGATTTAGACCATAAACTCATGTTTACAATGTTTACTGAAGTAATAAATAAAATGAGAAGTAGGCTCATTCTCTCATAGACTTCTATACAATCAGACTTCTTTTTGCAACCGGAGGAGTCGCCCCCTGCTGGCTGTTAGAAAGAATGCAAGTTTAAGGCACTTCAGCATTGGCTTCACTTCTCAGACTCCAAAGTTGCCCACTATTGTCATCCCTATAACAAACATTCAATGAACTCATGCTGAGCTCCAAACATTATTCAACCCCAAAAAAAACTTTATTTGAAATTCTAGCGGAGATCAAAAAAGTTTCCACAGATACCAAATATGTATAACTTGAGATAACTAGAATATTTTATTTTAATGAAATAGTGGTGCCATAAAAGTCTTGGAGTCTTGAGTTTGAATATTTCATTCAGTGTAGCTTCAATGAATACAGAATGTATCTGATACTGTCCGACAGAGTGGAATAAGACGACTTTAACAACTTAAGGATAAGGATAGTGACAGTAAGATTGTGGAGGCTCATAAAGACTCTAGTGAGGACACTGAGATTGTTATAAAAGCAGGACGACTGGGGCCAACTGAGGACGTGGCGCTGAGAAATGAAGTCAGTGTCATTTGACTGGTAATGACCAGCTATGAACCTTGAGCGAGAGGGCTACACATAAAGATGAATGCCACAGAGAGTGAGTGTGTTGAGAGAGAGGAAGAGGGAGGGTTTTGGATCGCTGCCATCCTGATCTGGTTGTCCCTGACAGATGGCCAGTGAGACACACGAGCAGCTGATGTGTATGATTGTGTGCTTCCCAAACAAGAGGACACGTCAACAGTCTCTGCTTCCCTCTCTACCTGTTGTTGTCCTCCTCTCTCCACCCCTGTCTATTTTGGTCCTCAATTAATTGAATTCAATGCAGTGTAGGAGTTTGTGATGCATCCTTCTAAAGCCAAGGAGAGGATGAGGGATACATATCAAAAGAAAAAGGGCACGGTGAGAGAGCAACCCTCAGATTCTAATCAGCATTATTAATAACAAGTTGGAGCAGCTAAACACTCTTCCTCTCTCTCCCCCAGATCTTCCTCCCTCTCCTCCTCCTCCCCTCCGTCCGCTATTAACATGAGTGATGAATATTCATCCAGCGCTTTAATCTATAGCTGAGCTCATCTAGAAGAGCCGTGTTTGTTTTACAACTGGGGGAGAGCTGGAGGAGGAAGATGGGCTCATAAATATACTGTACATGATCAGCACCGTAAAATACTGGGTGATTATTATATATATATATATATTTCCCACAGGATCGGATGTGCATGATGCATGTACAGTACAGTATGTTCTGTATGTATGTGTACTAGTAAAGGCTATAATTAGATTCCCAATTAATTGATTGAAACTAGTGCAGTGCCCCGATCGCATGTGAAGAGTCACAGTCACAAAAAAATCACAAGAGCAGTTTATAATAATGGTGCCAGATTTGCTGCTCAAAAATTCTTTGACATAATTGAAACAAAGGGTCCCTGATTTCAGACAGGAGTAGACAAAAGCAGCAGCATTTTCTACTCCGCGACTGTCAGCTTTGCCGGCTGAAATGACAGCTATCGCTGGCAGATGTTATCAGCTGTAGCTAGCAAGCTAATTAAGCGAAGCTCCGTTAAAAACGCTGTCTCCGTTTTTAAACGAGAAACCTGTGAAAAGGGTCTTAAATATGCATTTGATGGCTGCATACATCCTGGTGCTTAAAGACTGAGGAGGCATCTATTGAATAAATACCTCGAGGTCTGAATGACTGAATGAGGTCTGCAGCAAACAGAAACACTCCTGCATCTCTTCAGCTACTGCAGGGTGTGCTGGCACAAAGTTTCACTCTCTTCCTGCTTCTCTGTCTTTCTCCCACACTTTCCTCTTCCTTTCTCCCTCTCCGATTCCATCCCAGACACTTTGTCTTTTCCTTCCTCGCCGTCTCCACCATTCTGCCCCCTTCTTGATCCCTCCTCCTCTGCTGCTACTGTACTTCAATGTGTGTGTGTGTGTGTGTGTTTGAGGTGTCACAGCATTGTGGTGCAGCACAGCAGGGTATCGAACACCGCCGCCTCTCTCGCTATCCCTCATTCTTTTCCTTGCTCTATCTCTGCATCTAAGGAATTGGGAGGCTTTGCCCCTCGGCTCCCGAGGAAATAATGAGGTGCAAGCAGAGAGAGTGGAGGCTCCGCCGCTGAACAGAGACTGAAGGGTGAGGCCTGAGAAGGAGCAGGCCTGAGAGACTACTTGGTGTTGGAAGGGGGAGGTTGGGACGGAGGTCACATTCAATCCTTGGTGGCATGTTGCAGCAGACCGCCAGGGGTGAGGGTGTGTGTGTGCATGTTAGCGCACATGTCCCCATTTCTTTTTTCGTTGTTCACTCAGTCGCTCTGGCTCCCACCTCTGGGACCCCATGATGCACAGCAACTGGAGCAATTACAAGAAAAGTGTTTTCGTGTGTGTGTGTGTGTGTTTGCTCGTTAAGCTTCTACATATGCACCCAGAGACGCAGTGCAAAAAAAAAAAAAAAAAAAAGTAGGTTACTCTGTTTTTGTCTTTCATTCCCCCAGCCTCTCACTTTTGTTGCCTCTCACTCCTTCGTTCCTCTGCTTCTTCAGTGCAGCGGCATGAAAAATGAATAAGACAGTGCGGCTCGTTTGATCCTCTCTCACAGCCCGTGCTGTAATTCGAGATGGGTGAGGGTGTGGGGGGTTAAGACGAGTGCGACCGTAAACCCACTCTTAAAAGATGACGCAAATCTGGACGCGGCAAACTGCAGCCATCGAGCCCCGACCCCGTCTTCCCTCCTATATCTGTCCTGCCTCTTTATTTTATCTGCCTTCCTTTGTTTTACCTTCTCTTCAACCCTCACTCCCTATTTTCTTTCTCCCCCGGGTGCAATTTTCCCCGAGATATATTCGACGCTCAATACTCATCTGCTTTTCTCCTAAATCTTGCCGCCTGTGTGTGTATTGTGAGTCCCCTTTTAGTGTGTGGGCAGCCAGCAGCAGCCCTCTGACCACGGCGAGAGGACAAATCCCCTGCTCATAAACCCATAATCTTTATAGCTCCCAACAAGAATAATTGCCCTTTCAGGCCAACAGTAGGCGCTGCCACTGACTATAAAGTCGGATTCACATATTTGATTGCACAGTTTAAATTGATAGCTTAATTCAATAGCTAAATAAGTTGATGTTAAGCTAAATCAGTCATTCTAACCTTGGACCATATGTTAGCGCGTGTGCCAAATCAAAACTGAACTGCAAAATCTTGGTACAGAACGACATTGCTCTGAGCGGCGCAGTCCGAAACACCAAAAAATGGCACCGCTGAAATCAGGGAGCGATCCCGGATCATGTCTCCCGGCTGCTCCGAGGCTCGGTAATTAATTACAGCGGCCAATAATAATTAGGGCTGGGCACCAGCGAGCGGTCGCCGAGCAGAATGTGGAAAACTTGGCGGTTGATCTGGTGTCCGTCTGCAGCCTCTGAGCCCTGTGGGCGCTGCCATGCCACGCTAGCACCTGCTCTCAAAACTGCGGCAGCTAACAGCTTTCTGTGAGTGTGTGTGTGTGTGTGTGTGTGTGTGTGTGTGTGTGTGTGTGTTGGCAAGGGAGCTGGGTGACACGGGCTGTTAGGAAAGGGAGGGAAGAGGGGCCACGGAGCGCTCTGACAGGGTGGTTGATTCACAACAATACGCCAGCGTCAGCCCGCTAGCCTCTCGGGCTTACTGAACTGTGGTGCCGTGATTCATCTGCTTTAATTCACTGGAGCTGGATGGCGTTGTGACTGGGAAACAGGCGCTCCCTCGTAGGCTACACATGCGCCGGGGTTAACAGGTGCGTGAACAAACAGCGGCGTACACGACGGCCGCAACGTGGCAAACAAGTGCACAATGGCACACATGTTCGGAAAAGCAAGCGTTTATTGTCGCAGTCTGGTACGATGTGATCTTTATGTGCTTGTTCTTACGCGGACCTGAGAATGTGTGACACACAGTGAGCACACACAATGCATTAAGTATGAGCATTCAAGCTTGCATGCAGGCACATTGGGTTCATACAGAGGACTGTACGGGCAGAGATTGCTGTCATGGAAACTCTGTGAAAGTGCTCAAATGCCCTAAATTGTGTTCTTTGTTAACCGAGTGAGCAATTACCAATGCGAACAACTGTTCCATGCGCACATTATTGAGATTATAAACATTTATTTTAGCTTAAAAACACGGGTTTATGCATATGGGCTCTACTGTACATATTTAATTGTTTTATGAGGCAATCTATGCAAAGCTTCTGCAATAAAATGTATTTATTCCCTCCATGTGAATATCTGATTAAGCGCTGCCTTACTATGCAGTTTGCACATCTGCACGCACTTCTGTTTATTCTTATTATTCCATCTGTACAGCTAATTATGGGAAGAGCTACTGCCGCCCACTGGCGCATTTGCTTGTAACCTGTAAACCTGTCACATGCGTGCTGTATTTTATATGCTGAATTCATTTCAGGATTGCCTGCTCGTTCTCGTTAGCGCTCAGCCAATCGTTTTCTTCGGAGGCTGATTGTAATTGGTATTTTTTAAAACTCTGTAGCCTTGCAATCATCAATCAGGACACTGATTTAAATAATGCACTGTATTTTTTAGATTAATAATGGAGCATGGAAAAGTACATAGAATATTTCAATAAAACAATGTCTTTCTCTGTGTTTAGATTTGATCAAAGTATAGTATGTAATTAATCACACATCAGAAATAGAGTATAGTTTTTGATTAAAGTATTTGAAACCAGCTATTAATAAGACCCCGTTTACACCTGACATGTTGGATCATCAGACTGTGATCGGATAGTGATCGACCACATGAAGGTACAGCTGTAAATGCACCCATTGAGGACGGATTGTGATCCGATCGGAGGTGGTTAGGGTTGCGTTGTGACCACATTGAACACATACACATGGGCGGAAATACGTAATGCTAAGGTTGTCCCAAGTACCATTTTTTGGGCTCCGGAGCTTCGGTAGTAATTAACAGTGAATATTTGAAACTTTGAAAAGTGTATGTGAAGGGGGCATGGCTTCCAGCCCTCGTCTGGTCACAAGACCGCCGTGACCAGAGCGATCACTGCCATAGCTACGTCTGCACGATAGACTGTATATAAGAAGTGGACATAGTCACCGTGACGTCACCCATTGGTTTGTGGGCTGCTGTTTTGAAGCCTTGAGTTCAGCATTTTGGCCGTTGCCATCTTGGTATTTGGCCGTCGCCATGTTGTTTTTTTGCAACCAGAGCTGACACCTAAGGCTAAATAAGACATTTTAGGTGACCAAAAAGGTTATAATTAACTTTCATGAACTAAAAACACACTGTGAAAGGGTTACAGACGAAAACACGGACAAACGCCGTGGTGGCGACCTGTCAGTCACAAGGTAGCCACGCTCTAAAGCATCCCCTGCTTCATGATCTATTTGACTCTAAATGGGACCATAATTTACTAAATGAACATCATGCTGTATTGAAGAAGACTTGAAACTAGTGATTGAGACCATAAACTCATATAACAATGTTTACTGAGGTAATAAATCAAGTGAGAAGTAGGCTCATTTTCTCATAGACTTCTATACAATCAGACTTCTTTTTGCAACCAGAGGAGTCGCCCCCTGCTGGCTGTTAGAAAGAATGCAAGTTTAAGGCACTTCCGCATTGGCTTCACTTCTCAGACTCGGAGGTTGCCCACTGGTCTGTGCTCTGTTTCTCCTCTCCTCATCCCTCTGTATGCAAACGAGTGTAAATGTATCTCAAAGTCACATTTGTGGGCCCTCTCATCCCTAAACGGCGGCGTTTCTGGCGGTGTCCGGCGGCAAGCCCGTGCGAAATACAGCTTCCTCTCAGCCCTGAGCGAATGGATCTCAGTGTGGACACTGGAGTCACATATAATACAATATAAAAACATAATACCAGGTGTAAATGTAGGTTAAATCATATCTAAATACAATCTGGATACGAGATGCATCTTAATACCAGGTGTAAAGGGCGTCTTTGAACGCACATATGGAATGTGTGTATCTTATTTAGAGTGACTTGAAAACATCTGTTGCATCCTCACAGGGACATCCCACATGGAGGTATGTTTGTAGGTGCTTACTGTGCATCCACAAGGTCCTATAAACTTTTAGCATCACTTGTGCTACATTAGGAATGGCTTAACACTCTCCTTTAAATGTACCTTTCGCAACTCCTGCCAAACCGAGGCAATTGCCAAATTATTCAGCGCTAATCACACCACATTTAAACACTCTCCCCCACCGCTCCCCACCTCTCTCTGTGAAATCTACCTCACAACCCTCCAGCATCTGCCAAGCGAGCTTGCTCAAAGGCACATGGAGCATTTGCATATCATTCCCCCTAATGCGCTCGCAGTCGCGAGGGTGCTCATTTGTTTTGCCAAATTAGGAGATTTTTGTCTGTTTTTAGCTGTGGGACCCCCCTCACCCCTTCCCTCCCCCTTTTATCCTGCTGTGGAAGTGAGAGAGGCAGAAAGGAGACATTTGGTTCGCTCTGTGAACGCTATTGCACAATAATGTAATTCAGATAGTGCCTGAACAGCATGGCCTTCCTAACAAACACAGTGTGTGTGTGTATATCTGTGTAAGCATTTTGCCATCACCCCGCCCACTCACATATGGCTACCTTCTGCTCCAAATAGTTCAGCCAGGACTCCCCTCAATGTGAACATACAGCCCATAAATACGTTGAGTGTCGTAAATAACGTAGCTCCATTCAACGTGCATTTAAAGGGCTACCCACCACTTCTTCAAAATGCTCGACGACAGCTTTAATTTACATACATAAACAAAGCCGAAGGGCAAAAACATGTCACGTTTAAAGCTGCTCCACGAAACATAAATGAAGGACTGAGTGATTCATGGTTAAGGTAAACATGATTTCTATTAACATGCTCAAATACAGAGGTGTATGGCCTTGGGAGATACGGTAGCATTTGTCATTACACTTACATGCTGTATGGTGACTAGACCACACATAGGAAACAAGGAAATATATGCAAATATTAAGACGTTTCATATTACTCTGTTAATTGTACTACTACAGTACTCTGCTCTATATTGATATAAACAAATATAGAATCCAGCTGATACTGGATTTTTGAGGCCAATACCAAAATCTATACTTGATAGTAATGATGACATTATATCGATTGATATTCTTCTTTTTTTATTAATAAATGTAAAGGAACATTTGTGGTAAGCATCCCTTAAAGGTGCAGTGTGTAGGATTTGGCGACATTTAGTGGTGTGGTTGCAGATTGCAACCAACTAGGTACCCCTCCGCTCACTCCTCCCTTTCCAAGACTGCGGTAACGTGAGCCGCCGAGTGCAAAACTGTGGTAACGTTGTTCGCCTCGCTCAGAGGTCATCCTTACCATATTAGCACTACTTTAGGAGCAAAGGCAACGGCTGGTGGTACCGCGGCTTAGCACTCTGCGGCCCACGTTACCGCAGATTCACAAGCGTGTTGAAGAGCTACGGTGCCCTTCTCTAGAGCCAGCGTTTGGTTTGTCAGTTCTGGGCTACTGTAGAAACATTGCGGACTACGTGAAGAGGACCCGCTCCCTACATAGATATGAAGGACTCATTCTAAGCTAACGAAAACACAACTATTTCATAGTTTCAGGTGATTATACACTAATGAAAACATAGTTATGCATATAATATTCCATTTCTGCTAATAGATGACCAAAAATGTTACACACTGTTCCTTTAAATATTATAACAACCTCTTTGTCACTGCTCTCTAGTGGACAGTATGTAATGGAGATACTTATCTATTAGCCGACAAATGTGCCAACCTCTATACATCTGCTGTTTTATTGGTTGGGCTCTATAAAAATATCTACATTTATGCAGTCTGTGCTTTTTAATGAGGCATAACATTCAAGAATTTTTACTTATTATACTTGATTTGCGGAGAAAGAAGAAGAGAGATCTCCTCAACAAGAAAGAAACTTTCAGTGAAAGTGTGTTGCTGCAGAGACCTTCTAGATCATTTCCATGCGACTGTCATTATGTGCATTTGAAATGCGTCACCAACGCGTTCTTCTGTCCTATTCTCCTGGGAAACAATACATCTCTGACACAAGTGAACGAGCTACCTATTATAACATTAACCAAGATAACGGGGATTAGCATGACATTCAGAGGGATGATTAGAAGGAGCTGAGCTTCGGAGTGCAGCTGGACACAAATGATAACTGCAGCATAGAAAGTGATTCAATACAGTATGGTATCATCCAAGAGAATTAAAATACAATAGTTCTGTATTAAAAACAGACAATAGGAATCTATAATTTCTCCTTGGTGTCGACTTTTGCCTGAAGATGACGTAATCCAAAAGGAAATCCTGGTTTAGCAAAGGTTAAAGGGACTCAATTAAGACCTTAAATACTGCGGCGCGTGGTAATTAATGTATGACTAGACTTTAATTAGCAAGAAGACTGCCTCCTATTAGTCACTGTCATCCACACTCAACTGTAGAAATCCATACATTTAGGGTACGGCCTGCATGGTTGGATGCATCAGTGGAACTTCGGACACAGTATGGGTCACTAAGATGCTCCTGTGTGTGTTTTTGGAGTCCGTAGTTAAAAGGCATCATGCTTAACTTCAGCTGGGAGAACGTATGTTTCTATTTCACATGTCTGGCTGTGACAGCGTATGTGTGTGTGTGTGTGTGCGCAGCATGGAGCGTGATGGACCAGCGCTGAGAATAATTAACTCCGATGACCCAGTCACTGCGGTGACGGGGTAACCGCTGTGACTGGAACGCCTGTCAAATAGACTGGTCATCGCACTCCTCAGGCGGCGCCGGATGAAGCGGAGCCTTCACACACGCTCGCACAGAAAACACACACATGCACACACACAGGCAGGCCGACGCACATACAGAACACAGAGCTGTCATGTATTAATTATCATATTCACCGCCTCTATATGCTGAATAAACACACCGTGTCACACCTGTAAAATTGTCTCCACACAGCAGCTATATATACACGTGTATTTGTCTGTTTAGTACACTTGGCACACGCTCGTTCCCACCATGCTGCAGCAACGGTACGGACGTGCTCGCACACACACACACACACACGCATATGGCGAGAAGCTGGCTGTTCGTTAGCACCCTTGACATCTCTGACAAATTGACTCCTTTATACGAGTGGAAGTGTGCGGCAGAGTGAAGAGGGGGGTGAGGCAGGGAGGCCGCGAGAAGGTGGATCATCTCATTCACACGATCCGAAGGAGAGCGATATGATTCTGAGACACACATACAAAACTCCACCTGTGATATCACCGGCAGGCAAAAAAAAAAAAAAAAAAAAAACTAGCTTCCGCAACGATGAGCTAAGATGGAGGAGCCGGAGAGGGAAGGAAGGAGGCGAGGGACGAGGAGGTGGGCTGACGGAGGGAGAGGAGGATGGAGGGCAGGGGCGAATGAAGGACAGGAGGAGGAGGAGAGGTGTCAGGGAGACAGATAGAGTTTTGAAAGGAAGCAAGGAAGCAAAAGAGTGAATAGAGAGAGAGAGCTGGAGGAAACGGCAGATTGATAAAGAAGCTATTGAGAGAAGATTTAAGGGGGGAGAGCAGCAGGGATGTACTGGAGGGCGACTCCATCTCTACTACTCATCTTACCACGCTGTTTAGTTATGAAAGACGGTTTGCTCACCTTTAGTGAGCTCATTTAAAACCTCATGATAGGGGTTCATAGCATGAGGTACAAGAAACTTGACTTTCCCCGAGAACAAGACGTCCTTTGGGAAGTGATATAAAGTTAATGCTGCACTAAAGCAAAGTTTTTACGAGATGCTACTTTCTATAATTCGTTCTTACAATATATGCACCGGGCAACCACAGTATGAGGAAAATTATATATACGAAAATTTGTGATTATGGTTTATTTTTTTTAAAAAGGCTCTTATTGCAGGTTTGTGCTGGGACACAAACTCCGGTCTCCTGCATGAAAATTGGATGCATTATAAGTGGAGTTATTCTGATACCGATACCAGTATGTATCAGAAATGCCTCCGATACAGCCTAAAATGCTGGATCGGGTTATTCACAGATTCCAAAGACATCTTGAGTTATCTAGAGCAAATCTTAAAGCTGAAATAGTCGAGATTGGAGCAAATATGATTAAAAAAAACAGTAAAACAGTCGCTATATCGTGACAGTAGTACATGAAATAGGTAACCTGAAAAAAAACATGTGCCTCTGTGTCCTCCGGTGCTCCTAACAGCATCTGCAAGATTTCACAGACCGAAGGAAAACAAGCAGTCAGAGCTGACCTGGAGTCTGCCGTCCAGCTTCCGTCCATGAGAGCCGGCTGTCAATCACTCGCGAGCTCCGACCAAACGTTCAAACTAGGCAGCGCTGATCAAACATGAATCAATATTCTTGTTACTGTAATGTTACTATTTCTCAACTCAAATGTTTTCAGAAACATCTTGTAGTGCACGGTTTAGCTGTAAAATGAGAAAGTTTCTGATATGTTGAGATGTCTTGAGGGAATACTAAGCACCGCTCACATGACCGGAGCACAGCCAATTGGAACGCTCTCTCTCTGAAATGACCTGTGATTGGCCAAAGGATTTCTAAAGCCTGAAAACAGAGCCATGAGGAGGTGCAGAAGAAGTCTCTCTCAGAAAACTTGAATTACAATATGCTGATAGGTTATTATGGAATTTTTGCCCAATGATGCCAAAAAAATGTTGCCTACTGAAGCTTTAAATGAACGCAAACCTTGGGGTACATTTTGGATTTGACAAATGAATAATTAAGTATTTTGTGAAAACGTTGTATTCCCAACGAATCCCAAAGACATTCCCAAAGAGAGCCACCCCTGATGATTGGACTTTGATGTGCTCAAATGGAAGGTGAAGGTTTGCGTGTCGCTGGTAACAGAGATTTTATCAGATACAAAGAACATGTGTTATACACTCGGCACTATGTGCTTTTGGTTGCCATGCAACAGTAATCTCCACTGAAGTAAAAAAGTCTAGGAAAATAAATCCATCCCTCCAGGTACAACTACATTTCTCTGTGTCACACCGGTGTGGCATGCAGCAAAATTGAAGGCGAGGTCTGTTTAGCTTTGGAGCTTGCCAAAACCTGGAAACAGGATCGCGGATATCTTATGAAAGTGGCGTGTGGTTTTCCTGATTATCTAATTTCGCTCTCGTAAAAAGGGGCTCAGCTGTCTGCTCCTTCTCTTCGTGTCTCTTAATCTTGGTCTTGTTTGTAAAGTACGATATGCATTGTACCTCTGCGCTGATGACAATAAATCGGAGTGTTAAAAAAAAAACAACCTGAGGACGACAGAGATGAATGAGGCGGAGGAAATGGATGAGGAATGGGACAGCCTCACAACTCTTAACTAATTCCTTCAGCGGGGGACAACACAGAGAGCATGATTCATATCCGGCATTATGAAGAGAATGATGAATCTACTGCCGTCGGCCGTGTATTGTCCTCAGCTCGCCATAAAAGACTAAGAGTATTCCAAACATCCAAAACAAGCTGTGAAGTGTATCACATGAATGAAAACACACTGTTGATAGCATACTGTTGAATATAGCCATGCATAGAGGGCCTAAAGTCTACATGGAAACCATTATGGAGCAAAAAAGGTTCACTGGATTACAACCCATTTAGTTGGATTAATATTCTGGGGTGGAGGAGGGTGATAGAAATAATCAGCTTCTAGATAGAAAAGAGCAGGATATTTTCCTTTAATTACTACAGTCTTTGTTGTGTAAGTATTTAATAACTGGTGATGGCTGGCTGTACAAATTAAAAATGATGGCGGTCTGGTTTAAAGTGTTATGTTGTTCTCAAAGAGCAACCTCTGACCCGTTTAGAGTGAAACCATGTAACGTTTCTCCCTCTTACAGATGAAAAGCTCAATTCATAAGCAACAAATTGCACTCATGCTCAATTAGGTGGCTAATGCAAGCAAACTTGTGATAGATAGACGCGGTAATCCAGTTCTGAGAAGTGAAGCCAGCGTGGAAGTGCCTTAAACTTGCATTCTTTCTAACAGCCAGCAGGGGGCGACTCCTCTGGTTGCAAAAAGAAGTCTGATTGTATAGAAGTCTATGAGAAAATGAGCCTACTTCACACTTGATTTATTACCTCAGTAAACATTGTAAACATGAGTTTATGGTCTCAATCGCTAGTTTCAAGTCTTCTTCAATACAGCATGATGTTCATTTAGTACATTATGGTCCCAGTTAGAGTCAAATAGACCATAAAGCAGGGGATGCTTTAGGGCGGAGCTACCTTGTTATTGACAGGTCGCTACCACGATGTTGTCCAGTCTGGGAGTTGTCTGTGTTTTCGTCTTACAACTTTAACCCTTTCACAGTGTGTGAAAGTTAATTGTAACATTTTGGTCCCCTAAAAATGTCTTAATCAGCATTTGGTTGTACTAAGCTCCACCCTCTTGGATCACTTCTGGTTGCAAAAAAACAAGATAGTGACAGCCAAAATGCCCAACGTGAGGCTTCAAAACGGTCCACAGACCAATGGGTGATGTCACGGTGACTATGTCCACTTCTTCTATGCATTCTATGGATAAATAGCAGTTTAATTAATTGTGCATAAACAGAAAACAGTTTCGCAAATGTTTCGTTGAAGGAGGATATAAATAATTACCTAAACATGGCCCGTAAGCTTGCCACGATAGTCCGTGTTTACCGGTGTCACACGGTCTTCAGGCATACATCAATTACAGTAATTGCCCACCGCCCCTGCTGTCGATTTTCTTTTTATATGATAGATGATTATATTATAGAAGTAAAAACCCATTTAGTTCATTTTCGCATATCAGCGCCGTATTATGAATATATACTCGAACGACGGACACTGAAAGTGAAAGCATCTGTACAGCACACGGTAGCAGGTGTCATATTTCACACACATGAAGCTAGAGAGAGTTGACCGAGAAGACGATGGACGATTTGGTGTCAAAGCGAAAAGCAGAAGCAGAATTTGGCAGTATTTCGTATTTAAACCCAGTGTTACAACATAACCAGAACATTAATGAGGCCATTGCTGTGCAGAGCTGTCAGAAACCTGCGGCCCACAGCAAAAAGCTCAACCAGAGAGGCCTGACACATGGCCAAAGTAAGCACGCTACAGATATTGATATCTTTTCCTGTAAAATGTCCAGTGTAATCGGTAACACTGTAAGTTTATTAACCGTTTGAAAAATGTCCTCACGGTCACATCCCTACCCCGCTTCAATAAAAGTGTGAAACATTGCATTTAGTCATGCAACTTAATGTAGAAAATCTACAAAATCAGCGTCTAAATGATGGTCAGTGGAGCTGCTTCGGGTATTAAGAAGGCACCAGGAGAATACTAATATTTTGTTCTAGGTGATTTCTTTAAATGAACATGCATATTAAGGATACTTATCAGTCAAAACTGCTTTAATTCATATATTTTTTTCTGTGATAGTTTTGCTGTCTCCTGGCATAAACTGCCTCTTAGAGCCCTCCTCCAGGTTGTCACCTCTAACTGCCCTCTGGTATTGTATTTTAAAAAGGCAGTAAAGTAATGATGCAATGACGAGTAACACATTTATTTAAATGTCTCCCCTCTCTGTGCCCCCGTCACCCCCGTACGCTTTACCGCTTCCTACTCAAGCAACACATCAGACATATTAAAGCTAACTCTACGACATCTCTGCTTCTTTATTAAGTTTTTGATGAGGAAGCAGAGCGAGGTCGATCGCGCCACCGTTTGACATTTCCAATTTGTTTGGGCTGTCCCCCTCCCCCCCCCCACCACCTACCTCCTCCTCCTCCTCCTCACCTGCTGAGGTGGCCCAGGGCTGTTTGGCAATTGGTGAGGAGCCCCGCGGCTGGCTGCGAAAGTGTTTGTTTGTGGCTGTTGCTTATTGCTGATGCTGTTTGATATCTTGGCTGGAGTCTTATCTGTTTTGGTTGCCGAGGTGCTGCAGTTGCTCTGATATCTTGAAAGGCAGCTCGGTTTGGGCAGCTGTCAATGTCGGCTCCTTCCTCTCTCTCTCTCTCTCTCTCTCTCTCTCTCTCTCTCTCGCTCCTCATATCTCTCTCTATCGCTCAATCTCTCTCAGCCTTTTTAATCATTCACATCAAAACAAGGGTGGCAGGAATCTGATAGTGGAATAATTGTAAATCTACAGTTTTTACTACGCAGTTAAATGTGTCACCGCGATATTGGAAAAGACTCGTAAAAGCATCTAAAGTTGCATCTGGTAATTAATTTTCCTTTCTGTAAAATGATCACTAAAGTGTTCCTGATGTTAGTTGTTTTTTTTTCCCCAAAAAGCTGCCTGTATTATCTGGTGCTCCGTAACATAACCAGCTGTTGAGATGCAACCTTGTCAAGATTTATCTATTTGAGGCTTTTTGTTTGTGCGCTATCAGGAGTCTGTGACAGCTACTGGCGAGCAGGGAGACTGAAATGTTATAGGCTCTCATAAAAAAATATATATCGAACCTTTGGTTGTTTTTCTATATGGGTGTAGGTTTATTTTTGTGGCGCTCTGGTGGGGGATGGAGGCTTGCAGAAGCCCACCTCGGGGAGCGCTGTTAAGTTCATAGCACGCCGACGCAGACACGTAGATCTTTAACAGCGGGGAGCTAATGTAGCATATGGTGGACATGGAGGGGGAAATTAACAAAGCATGTGTCGGCACGCATGACATGGAAGAGTAACACAGAGTCGCAGCAGCCTGGATTTGTGGCTCTCTGCTGCAGTCTTTTGGTGAATAACGGTGGGTGCTGGTGGAGTCGACAGGAAGACACCTTTTAAAGCTGGAGGCGGCAGGTTGGAGCAAATGTGATTAAAAAACGGTTACTATATCTGAACAGTTGTGCATGAGACAGGTAATATGAAAAGAAATAATGTGTCTCTGTGTTCTCTGGTCCTCTTAATGGCATCTGTGAGATTTTAGACCGGAGGAAAACAACCAATCAGAGCCGAGCTGGAGCCTTGCCGTCTCTGAGCAGCTCACAAACTCCGATCAAACGGTCAAACTAGGCAGCGCTGATCAAATATGAATCAATATTCTGTTACTGTAATGTCTATTTCTCGAGTAAAATGTTTTCAGAAACATATTTTAGTGTACTATTCGAAGCTTCGGTAGAGTGCCGCTGCCACACTAATTCTACAATTTCATTTAGCAGACGCTTTTGTCCAAAGTGACGTACATCTGAGAGTTCATGCAACACAAGCAAGGATCCAGACAGGAGGGAACAACGTGAGTAAGTGCCGACAACAGCTCCAAGTCCGATCGGACACAGGTGCCGACAGGCAGTGCACGGAGGCGATGCACAGGGTGTATGGAAGCAGATTTAGTTTTTTGTCATCATCATCATTGACAATGTCAACAAGGTCATCTATGTCATCATCATCATGGATATCCTGATCAACACCAACAACATCCTCAATATCCTCATGATCAATAGCATCAATGTCATTAGGTGCAGATGTGTTCATGAAAGAGCTGGGTACTTTACTGTACTGTACCATGTTGAGATCAGTTGAGGAAATACCAAGCACCGCCCACCAGCCGGGTCACAAACTTTCTTATTTTACAGCTAAACAGTGCACTACAAGATGTTTCTGAAAACATTAGAGGAGAGAAATAGGCATTAACATAACATAATATTCATTCATATTTGATCAGCGCTGCCTAGTTTGACTGTTTGATCGGAGTTTGCGAGTGATTGACAGCTGCCTCCGTTGAATGAACAGCCAATAGGAACGCTCACAGTTGCCCATAAATGCATAATGAAAATAATTCATGCATATAATAATACCTTGTTCACCCCTTACCGATGCATCCTTAAAGATTGTGCAGGAGTTATTCTAACCGTGGACACATCCTCGCTCTGCTTTACATTTCCGAGCCGCGGCGGCAGACACGGCTCTAAACAAAGCAATCAGCTGGTTAAAACGTTATCAGAGCACCTCGACAAAATGAGTGGTAATGCCCCTAACATTTCTCCCCTTACTTCTCTCTCCAGCTGATCAAAAAGCCGTCACGCCACATTGCGCCCTGTAATGGTTTTTTTGTCTGCGCTCCTTTGGTATTTAAACGAACAAAAGGAAATGTCGCGCCAGGCCGTGTGTATTCTGTCTACGTATATGTGTGTGTGTGTGTGTGTGTGTGTGTGTGTAGGAGTGGGCACTTACATCCAAGTATATGTGTGTTAAAGACAGCTGCAGCCACGCTGAGAGATTGACTCATCCAGACGCAGACAGAGGAGAGGAGAGGAGAGGGGGGACACCATGGACAGGGTGACTGATCAGGACACAGCAGTAATTATCGGTTTGCTTGCTGACTCTTCATCCGTCTGATACAGCAGTTGTACTTATTATTGCTCGTGCCCAGACGAAGAAATGTGAAGAAACAGGTGCTTTAAGTCGCTGCTTCTACAGCTGCTTACAAATGAGCTTGCACACACACACACACACACACACAGACACACAGACACACACACACACAGACACACACACACACACACACACACACACACACACATACACACACACACACAGGTTGATGTTTTTGTGTCTGTGTGTCACGAAGTTTGTCCCATCAAAGCGTTTCTATAAATAGCAGCAACACCGCTCGCCAGCTACGCAGCATGATGAATGTGTTATATAACCTTGTCGAAATGCATACTGAGACCACATCAGCATCAACAACTAGGCTGCTACCTGTTCTAATGCTACAAGGCTCTCTCTCTCTCTCTCTCTCTCTCTCTCTCTCTAACATGCACCAACACACCGATTACATGCTCTTCTTCATTATTCATGTGGCATTTCTGCCTTTACTAGAAGGTACACAGGAAACGAGGCAGGAAAGGGATATGAAGTGTGAAATGGCAAAAGGTTTACCGCAATAACTCTCTCAGGAAATGCGCTTACTTAGCTATTAGTAACCGTGTTTTATTATAATTTATTGTTCCTCTGTTCTTTTTGTGAAGAAAACGCTCTAATCGGTTATCACAGCTGACATTCAGTCGGAATTGATGATACGTTGTTTTACTAAAAAAAAAAAAGCCACCGCACAAGATATAAAATCCTTAAAAACATTGTATGATTTTGGAATCGGGATGTGCATGACCTTAAGTAACGTCACATTTGTGTAAGCCAAGAAAAAAAAAAAGCCCTTTTCAGCTTTTAAAGGCTTACAAAGTAGGAACATTTTCTCAATCCATAAGAAATGCTTAATCCTTCCAAATTTGGAGATGCATGGCTTTCCCTGGACAGCAATGATACTAAAGTGTGTGGTGTTTACATGTAAATATTGAAGTAATTAGGGGTGGGGCAAAAAAATCGATACTGCGTGATATCGCGATATTTTGCGTGACAATATTGTATAGATACACGAACGTCAAGTATCAATCTTTTATTACATAAACGACTAACTTCGTAACAATCTGACTGCACGGCAGCGCAACCTGCTGCTGTTCTGTTTGGTTCCGATTGGTACCAACCGTGTCATGTTAGATGGTCGGAACAAATGCTAAATAACGCTTCACCTCTGACCCCAAGATATGTGAATGAAAACTCTGAGATGAACAGAGTGAAAACTGTATCATATTAGGTAAAACTGATGTTGACAAACAGCATAATTTGCAGCTGAAAAAAGGTAATAAGTCGCAATATGTCTTATCGCAATACTATCGTAAAATGTTTAAAATCGCAATCAGATCATATTGTAACTTAAGTATTGTGATAATATGGTATCGTGGGGCCTCTGGTGATTCCCACACCAAGACATAATGTTGTGATGCCAATGTGTGAGATCACTTCACTTACTTTACTTCCCTAATATCCTAGACTTCTCCTATCTTTCAATGATCATTTTTATGTCTTTTAAAGAACAACATTTTGAAAGCCCTTTCAGGATTCAGTGCGTTTCATTTCATGTTCTTGATGAGCCAACACACACTATATGGATTAACTGTGCACATCCATAAAACACTCTGAAGCCCTCAGCAGCACCTCGCAGGCATGGGTAGACGACATACACATACATGCTCACACACGCCCCCTTCCCCCCCACCCCCCGCCTCCTCATCTTTTATCACACCATTGGCCGCCGCGTGATTCCCTGCTTACTTTTAATCCAACGAGGTGTGTAATGGCTGCAGTGACGGGGGGGCTGTTGGGAGACGACTGCTGCGGTCACGGCTCAGGAGAATATGGCTCATCTGCGGGAGACGCCGGCTTCGGCGACAGCACCATCCCTCTTATCGCTAACCACTTAACGCAGATGGAAAACAACCTGATAGAGGGGAGCTAATTGGAGTAAATGTCACCATTGGGTCATTTAGGAGCCATATGGAGCCGAGACTGTATTTACTGTAAACGACTGTGACCAACCCCTCGGAGATAAGAGAGCTGTTGCACATGCATGTTTCAAGATGTCTTAATGTGTTTTGGTCCATTGCATATACTAGGGTTGGGAAAGTTAATGTGATAATAATGCGTTAATGCAAATTTGTTTTAATGCCACTAATTTCTTTAACGCATTAAGGCAACTTGTGATTTTTAGCTTACTGGTATCATATGAAACTAGAGAAACTAAGGAATCTATTGGTACCAACCGTGTCATACTAGCTTGTCACAAAGGAGGCCAAATAACACTCCAAGCTTACACTAAATTTTGAAAGGGTGGAATTTCAAAGGGTTCCTTGACCTCTGACCTCCAGATATGTGAATGTAAATGGGTTCTCTGGGTACCCACAAGTCTCCCCTTTACAGACATGCCCACTTCATGATAATCACATGCTGTTTGGGGCAAGTCATAGTCAAGTCAGCACACTGACACACTGACAGCTGTTGTTGCCTGTTGGGCTGCAGTTTGCCATGTTATGATTTGAGCATATACAGTATTGTATGGGTTTCTGGACAATATTTGTCATTGTTTTGTGTTGTTAATTGATTTCCAATAACAAAAATATACATACATTTGCATAAAGCAGCATATTTGCCCACTCTCATGTTGATAAGAGGATTAAATACTTGACAAATCTCAGGTACATTTTTGAACAGATAAAAAATCTGTGATTAATTTGCGATTAATCATGATTAAATATTTGAATCGACTGACAGCCCCAATATATACGTCTTAAATTTGTCTGTGTGTGTGCGTACAATATGTGCGTGACTAGTGTAGACGACAGATGCCGCCATCCAACAACCCCACCCCCACGCTGTCTGACTAGGTGACAGGGCCTGCTGACTCAGCAGTCTCACACACACACACACACACACACACACACACACAGACAGAGAGAGAGAGAGAGAGAGAAAGTGTTAAATCAGAGGAGGGCAAACAGAGGGGAACCGTCTTAGTCTTAGCCTAAGTGTGTGAAATGGATGGATTATTAAGAGTGTGTGTAGTCATGTGAGACAGATATATATGCAAGGGCATGTGTGTGCGCAAGTGCCTTATCTTAATTGTGATTTCCATATCAATTTTAGGGGTTTATCCAAAAATGTAATCACATCATTTTATGTGACTTTTTCTGTGTGTGATGTGCACCGCAAATTGGGAGAGAAGAAAAGGGGGGAGACTGGAGTTACAAGTTCCTCAGATGTTGCTCTTACTGTATCCGTCTCCTCTCAGGTTGTCTCATCCCCTCTAATTCCTCGGCGCTTTGTGTCCTACTGCCCTCTTCGCGGTCCACCTTGTAGCGTATTGTCGCCTTAAATCTCTCTGTGACTGCTTTCATCATCCTCTACATGCACCTCCACCTTTCCCTGTTTCCCCCCCTCCCTCCCTCTCCATCCTTTTCTTCTCCTTCTATTTCCCTGTCGTCGTGGTTCAGCACACACATGGAGCCCGACGCGCCAAACCGCTGACCGCTGTGGCCTCGACTGCACCCGCTCGGGGCACACCGGCCAGCACACACACACACACACATACACACACACGTGTCAGAGAATTCACACACCTCAAACCTCCAACTAAAGAAGACGTCTTGATGAATACGCAGTGAACTCTTGAGTGTTAAATCAGCGCCACGTTAATCATAAATAATCAATTATCCATTAAAGGCTTATAAAATATAAAATCTTTACTTATGTGGGCTATTTCCACAGCACACCCCAAGTGAATTACTCGAAGTATTAGAAATCAAATACACTGGTTCATTATTTAAATCATAAATTAAAGAAAATAATGAAGCCTCATTCTTGTATCACTGAAAAGGACTGTGGCCTGAACCAATCACCTCCCTCCAAGCCTCCAACCCACTTGAACCGTGTCTGCATCATTTCCTCTAATCATCATACAATCATGCACATTTAAATAATAATATCACACACCATTTTCAAATGACAAAACACCTTTTTCCATGTTCTTTTAAAAAAGCATTAGGATCAAATGCGCTACCAAGGGAACGCTGCGTTTACCGACAACGGGAGAAAAGGGAAGTGCGAATAAAAAAAAAAAACATGGATGAGTGCGGACTAGATCAATAAAGACATGTGTTTATTAGATTGAGGCGAGCTGTGACAGAGCCTGGCCCAGGAGTGGAACACTAGCGTGTAATCTTGTACTGTTTTCTCTCTCCCTGCGGAGCGACAAACTCACTCACTCGCGCCTCGGGCCATAAAGAAGCATGCAATATACAGCCGTCAATCTGGTTTGGGACTATTGACTGGGGAAAGGGGAGATGGTGGGGACTGGCTGAAGGGAAGAAAATTGAGGACCTCAGAGTGTTTTACGTTCTGCAGGTGGGCTGCTACGCTGCTGTTATTAGATGATTTGAATCCAGTTAGAGGAACTTAAGGCACAGGGAGAGTGCATCTGGTACAGATCTATTGTTAGTATACTGTATTGAGCTGTATTCTACATCTCCTTTAACTTAATGGGATGGTTCGGGTGTTTTGAAGAGGGGTTGTATGATGTACTTATCCATAGTCGGTGTATTATCTACGGCTTTAAAGTGTACGCTATATTTAGAATATTTTCCGATCTGTGGGAATTACTGGAGAGGAAGTGCAGGGGCTGTTGAGAGAGGCTTTCAGGCCCTCTCAGAGCCTAGATTGATGATGAGGATTAGGGCTGTCAATCGATTCAAATATTTAATTGCGATTAATCGCATGCTTTTCCATAGTTAATCGTGATTAACCACAAATTTATCAGTTCAAAATGTACCTTAAAATGGAGATTTGTCAAGTATTTAATACTCTTATCAACATGGGAGTGGACAAATGCTTGCTTTATGAAAATGTATGTATATATTTATTATTGTAAATCAATTAACAACACAAAACAATGATAAATATTGTCCAGAAACCCTCACAGGTACTGCATTTAGCATAAAACAATATGCTCAAATCACAACATGGCAAACTGCAGCCCAACAGGCAACAACAGCTGTCAGTGTGTCAGTGTGCTGACTTGACTATGACTTGCCCCAAACTGCATGTGATTATCATAAAGTGGGCATGTCTGTAAAGGGGAGACTCGTGGGTACCCATAGAACCCATTTACATTCACTGATCTGGAGGTCAGAGGTCAAGGGACCCCTTTGAAATTTAGCATAAGTTTGCAGCGTTATTTATCCTCCCTCACGACACGCTAGTATGACACGAACGCCATCTACTGCAATAATACACAGACTGTTGATAAGTACCTCATACAACCCCACATCCAGAACTATCCCTTTAACATTTAGACTTGATCATTCCACTCTTGAGTAGCAGGCGCTTTTCAATAGCATAGCTGCCCAATTAGTGCACTGCTACATTTGTTTGTTGATGTCCATTGGCCATTAGTCTGGATGCCAGTATTGATGCTTGTGATTATTCCTCAGCTAAATGCACCACCGGTCTCTTTGAACACAGCCAAAGGGCCATTTGTAAAAAAAAAAAAAAAAAAAAAAAAAAAAAAAAAAACTGCCTTTTGGCATGCACACCGTCTCACATTTTATTTGTGTAATGAATATGTGGTCTATTATTCATTTGTTATGCTTGGTAACATCCACAAAAGTAACTGAGCTGGAATGATAACAGAAGAATGCGGTGATTGAGACAAATGGAGCCCCACCGCACAATGTACAGTAACAATACATCAGCCACAAGCAGCAGGCATGTTGCTCCGGAGAGGATTGATGGAGAAAATAAGTGTGGAATTTGTTCTCTCCTTCATTACTATGCCTATTCCACACAACGGCGTGCCAACATGTCTGATTCAGAGGGAGTGGGGCTTCCAAATAGCCCTGGACTCATGCCCACTGTACATACAGACCTATAGGAGATACTGTAGCTGGTGACATCTGTTCACAATCAAGTCTTTAAAAAGGGGTGGATACAAGGCCTTTACCATATAATATGAAGCTTCATTCATAACGTTGAATATCAAATTCTAAAATCAACATTCGAATGCTGCACAGGTTTGTCTGTTAAATCTGTTTAAACCCAGTATTTCTGCACAGTTGTAGATAAAGATTAGGCTGTACTAATATTATTAGTATTATACTATTTGCATAGGATTGGTTCAGACTCGTCAAAATGTATTGGAAAAAAAGATGTAATCATTTACAAAATGTACAACATGTTTTTATTAGGGCTGTCAATCGATTAAAATATTTAATTAATCGCATAATTGTCCATAGTTAATCGCAATTAATCACAAATTAATCACATTTTTTTCACGATAAGCTAAAAATCACAAGTAATGTGTTAAAGAAATTAGTGCCGCTAAAACAAACTTGCGTTATTATCGCGTTATATTCTGTTTCGATCCATATTTGTTGGCGTTTAGCCTTTCAAATCAACATCTTCACTACAACTGTTTTCTCTCCTGCTTGTCACACACAAAGGTTGGCCAGCACTGAGTTATATTGATTCAAAAAGTTGATTTAATAAAAAAACAAGACTGACTCATTTAATCCGATGATACACTTTATTCAAACTGAGGATTTTTTGTTTTTTTTAGGGTGATGACGTCATAAAATATGACGACAAACATTTGAAGCTTCATTCGAAAACCTCAATAGAAGCTTTGAATGTAAAAAAACAAAACAAAAAGACATTTGGTACAGTGGATACACAAAGAAAATGTCACAAAAGGGGAGGATCTAACCTTTACAAAATTGCTGTGTTTGTGTTTGTGCAGGTGCTTTAAGGTAAAACTGTGTCCCCTCATCATTTTCGTACAGCTCCTTCCCTCACATAAACAAACCATCGCCAACATATCCCGGCACTTCAGTTGTAAAACACAAATAGAAATCAAGGTAAGCATTTGTAAGAGAATCAGATCACAGCCTACACAGACAATTAGCTTTAAACAATTACCTATCTTTAGCAATTTAGCCTCGTATTTAGTGTTAGTGTTTGAATCTTATTTTCCTTTATATAAGCAAAGCATTTGCGGAGAGACAATTTCATTAGCTTGTAAACGAAATCAAGAGCTTCGAATGATCTTATTTGCCTAATTGTTACAGCGCGTCGTCTTATTACAACACAACTCTACTGAATGCAAGCCGTTCCCTTAAAGGATACAACATAAAATTAGAGTTGTAAATGACTTGTTATGGTGCAAATTTGTCGCAGTTATACAGTCAATAGGTATTGATTTCATTGTCATTGTGTACTTTATTTGGTTTCACATTAACCAATCAGGCTCATTGTAAACATATTGACTGTGTTAAAGCAGTTACCAGAAGTCTCCTGCTTAGCGGGCTAATTAAGAGCTACATCACCTATTGAGATGGTGGGATGCAATATGTACAGTTCATCTTGTTCTCACAGTGAATTTCTATGAACTGCTTACATAATGGAAAGAAAACAGAGCCTCAAATGTGCAGGCCTGTCTGAAATCTGCACATTTATTACTGAAGTGGCTCCGCTCCACCAGCGATCTGGGTCCATTCAGCATCTGTTCCGGCTGTGAGGAAAACATGACATGACCTAGGAACACAGCCATATTGTTGGTTATGTAGGCTAATGGGCAGTTTCTTCTAAATAGGGCGACTGGGCAGATGCCTGAGCAACCTCATCCGTCCCTGTGTACCTGCACCTGTGCGAGTGTAGGTGTTTGTTTGCTCTCTTCTTTTTTAAGCATGATGATAAACCAAAAGAACTAATTCTAGTACAAATAACAAGCACCACGCAGATACACCTACACATGATGGCCTTGATAAGCACAGAACACAACAAACAAATCCTTCTCACATGCACACGATAACAAGCAAACATCTATCTATCCAAGTTTAGATGTTTGATTATTTGAGACTTAAAGCAGCACAAGAGCAAATGTACTCGCTATAGTTGTTCCGATACGGACACTAGTATCGCAAATGCATCTGCCCAAAATTCTGGATCGGGTATCTACGAGTACGCCAGTCTATGAACCGATCTGATACCATGATTTATTAACCCAGAAAAAACATTGTTTAACCGCAAATCAATTCTTCTTCACTGCTCCAAAACAGTAGTCATCACTGTGCTGTCGCCCTGCTTGGCTGCCAGAGCAGCGAAGAAGAACAGGTAGTTTGACACATGATGATAGAAAACGACAACAGTGCGGTTCTAGTGGAGAGTGAAACAGCAACGGTAGTCAGAGCGAGGGAAATGTCAGCCATTTGGCAATATTTCCCAATGAAAAAAACAATATATTTCTTTTTTATCATGCTGGTATCGGATCGGTACTGGGTATCGGACGATACTGCAAGTTCAAGTAATGGAATTGGAAGGAAAATATGGTATCTGAACACCTCTGGTACTCGCTGTAAGAGCAACAATTCTAAATTTTGGTGGCGACTGTCATCCTGTTATATACAGACTTCACAATCTCTCTCAGTGTACTGATGTCCTTCACTGCCAGGGTCAAACTCAGCCCAGTAGCTATGCTCGCATGTATATGTGCATGCTACACACGCAAAAATACACACTACAAAACAGCCCTCTGAGAGCACACACACGTGCACACGTTTACATATCTCTGTCGGCACATGGCACGTTCTCCGGCACAGTTGCCCTTTCGCCTGCTCCCGAACACGTCTGCCCAAAATGTCTCATTGAATATTTAATATGTGCGCCAATCTAATGGTGGCAGAGACCCAGAGCATGGCTCTAATTATTCTGGCTTCCACCGCTGAGTCATCGAGGCCACCGCGGAGGCTGTGGCTCCTTCCACAAAACCTCCTCACCTCCATTTCCCTGCGCTCCTCCTTCCTCATCCCTCCATCTCCCCTCGGTGGCTGCCACTTGCGACCTTGTGCTCTCTCGTCTTGGCAGGGAACCTCCTCCAATCTCCCTTTGCACTTCCCTCTCTGCCCCTTTAAGTCTGCCAGCCTCTCAATGACATTAAATGTTCATTGCATTTCTATATATAGTAAATTGATGTAGGCAGAAAGCAGAGTCTAGTAGTGCGGTATGGGAGAGCAGTATTTAAATGACTGTGTCACCCTGCTGTTAGATGTGGAATGCTGCCACGGCTTTGGCACAAAGTACCTCTATGAATATGCAGAGCAGCTACAATGATGTGTAATTTACGCAGAATGTGTGTACGTGTTTTTACAGTATGTGTGTGTGTGTGTGTGTGTGTGTGTGTGTGTTTAGGAGAGTGAAAGGGCCAGTGAAGGAGAACATTTTGCCGAAATGATCCCATTCTCCTAAATCCCGTTGCTAGAGAGCAGCTCATCTATACAGAGTGACGCCGAGCTGAAAATACACACACATATAGCTGCCCTGAATAAAAGATGACTGCAGCAAAGCTTTGCCACCACATCCTGAGTGCACATGTGCATCGTGTGTTCATGCATACATGCTAGCATGCTAGCACTCAGCACTCAGCGTGCGTGTTCGACGGGTCTCTAACCGTATGCCCTTGAGCTAGCGGGTCCTTTTTGCACTCCCACATATATGCATGAAATAAACAGAGTATAAAAATAGAGAAAAGCATCTTCCATCCACATTAGCACGCATGAGTAATTCCCTTTCATCCCCAGCTGACCAATCAAGTG
Organism: Sebastiscus albofasciatus; assembly: GCA_916701655.1. Taxonomy (NCBI): domain Eukaryota; kingdom Metazoa; phylum Chordata; class Actinopteri; order Perciformes; family Sebastidae; genus Sebastiscus; species Sebastiscus albofasciatus. The sequence continues at coordinate 74,969 of CAKAOI010039438.1, forward strand.
CAGTGAAGTGGGAGAGGATAATGACAAGCATAAAGGGAAAAATAATAAGATTCCCCCATTATTGTTTGAATGAAAAGCAACCGACATGACAGCAAATTAATTTCCCAGAAGTCTTCTTCATTCTAATTCACCTACAACCTTCCCTCCAAGAAAAGTTTTTACACAGTGGTCCCTTTCCTTTTTTTTTTTTCTTCTTCTCACCGTTTCTCCACTCACCGTTTCTCCATGAGGAGCTCAGTCCAACGTTTATCCATTCCCCTCCACACATGGCCGGCTCGGAGTCGACCATGCTACAAACTTGAAAAGCGCCCTAACCCTCCCGGCTAATCTGTATGCTCTCCAATAGGGAGGCTTAACTCCCACAGTCCGCCTGCGTGCCAGGGAAAACAAAGCCTTCACCTAATAACGAATCCCAGCCATATTTCACACAACACTTTGATTTTGCTTTTGTTACCCGAGCACGGGCTGGCCGGCCGCATCGGGGATTGAAGGGGGATTGGAGTCGAGGGACCGAAAGAGTGTGCGTGCGTTTGTTTGTCAGGCACGAGTTAAGCAGGTAATTATGCAGATGATGGTATTGGGGCTTGTGCAATCCAGTCACCAGAATAAAAATAGGTGTTGCACAATTAATTGAAATTTTATAAAAAATTGCAATGTGGCCTACTTGCAATATTTGTTAAAGGTTAAATGTGTGTCAAAATATCATTTTAAATGAAATACTGTGGTGCTGCAGAGATGTCCCGGCCTACACATCATATTCTACAGACTTAAGAAAACATCTTTGTTTGGTATAGATCCCTGCAAAAATCACACTACAATCATTTTAATATGTTTTTCAATGAAAATGAGAATAATAAAGTAAAAATTATCATTCCCTGTAATATCGCAAATTGCAATTAGATATTTTTTTAAATGTTGGCAAACCACAGATACGTTGAATCTTGACGTTTCTGAACCAAAAATATGTTTCATATCAACATTTCTACATATGTGTGTATCAAAGTTACAGTGTTTTAACTGCTTGTGGCACTTTTGATTTCGAAACTGTATTCTCAATTATGTTTAGATTTAGGCGACAAAAGTACTTAGTTAGGTTTAGTAAAAGATAACGTTTTAGGTTAAAATAAAGTACATTATTTTTGGTTTCACACGGGACACGAACACCAGCCTCCTGGGTGAAAGTCCCGTGTTTGATCCATCCGTCCACCTCTCTATGCAGACTTCCGTAGACTTTGATTATTTGTGATATGTCAAATACAACGTAATTCCCTCGAAATGTAATTGACAACGCAGTTCCGTTGTATGGGAATGTCATTTTTAAGGACAGGCTGGGTTTGTGTGCGTGTATGTTTTTGGGGTTTCTGCCATAGGCCCCTGTTTGTGAGAAACTTTGTGCTACATTCTAAACTTGATGACCCCAATTTCACTTCAGTTGCATTGAGTAAAAAATAGTTTAAATGTTTCTTAATTAGGGTTAAATTAAGGTTACAGCAGTGGTTTATTGTCGTTAATAAAAGAATGACCTCAAGCATTTTCAAACCACCTTGTCTGTGTGTGTCCAGGCTGCACACTCGCTCACATCTGACAGCATGGTTTCATCTGTGTGGTACTGTATCAGCAGTGGTGGCCTCTAGTCGACTAATCGGTTGTTTTGGTCTTAATCTACAAAGATTTCTTTAGTCGATTTGTCATTTTTATGCTTTTTCCATGCTGAATGACTTATTCCAAGAAATGTATGAGCACATCTCTGGTAAACACAAGATTTAAAGTGGTGCTTTTGTGTGATTCTTTGTTGAGAAATTCAGTTTTACAGATCTGTCAATTAAATCAATCTTTGGTCGAGGACAGCCCTATATGTGATGATTTCCAAAATTCATAACATATTCTGCTTCAATCCATATTTGTTGGCGTTTAGCCTTTCAAAAACAACATTTTCACTGCAAAAAAAAAAAAAAAAACGCTCGCTTCTCCAATTTGCAGAATCTGCCATTTAAATAGCATTGTATATGATCTCAGATATAGACCTGTCAATTAAATCAACTAATAAATTAGTCAACAAAATCGTACGAGTGTTAGTCGACTAAGAATGTCTGTGGTCGAGGACAGCCCTCTACTACACCCTTGTGTTACATTCAATGTGTATCTTTTGATTGTCATTTATGCAGTGTTTTTGTCTGCCTTCCATTGGGGCCTACTGGTAGCAACGTTGACTCTAATAGCATGTTAGAGTGCTAAACTTTGCAAATTGGCGCTAAACTAAAAATGCAATTGCGTTTGATGGGAATGTCCTTCATTTTGAAGGTATTTGGTCAGAAATTAAAGTATTTGACAAATGCAGAGATCGTTTTTTTAACTCTAATGGTGCCATATTAACAGGTATTATGAGCCTGGAGGGCAAGGACTGTTGTTAGCGATCAAGTAAGATAGATGTATTTCTACACCAGCACTGAAGGGAAATTCTACTGTATATTGACATTTGCTTATTTCTCCATAGTAATCAGAGATACAATCTCGCAATAAACCAAATGCCAACCAATAAATCCACTCTTTGTTTTTCCCATAAAAAGTAATTGCTTTCTTTGGCAAACATCACCAGATAGTTTCTTCCTCAGTTACGGTGAAATACAGAGGATCCACACAGCAAGCATGTGACTGTTGCCGAAGAAGGACTTAAATAACCCCTCTTTGCTTTTAAATCCTCATTTGAAATGTCTGCTATCAATTATTTAGCCAGCAGGATGTTCCTTAACCTTTCAAGACCATGTCAGCAAGCATCTGCTGGATTGTCCTTGAGCAATACATCGTATCCCTACTAGCTCCAGGGCGCTTTTTCTGCAGCTGATTCTGACCTCCGTCCCCACTGTGGACAGAGTGAGACACGGAGACGATTTCCCTACAGGGATCAATACAGAACGAGTGTTATTTTTTGAAGATTTTCCTATCTATTTCAATTTCAACACTTCCTTTTGGTATGACTGAGGCTATGTCTGAACATGGCGATGTCACTTATCCTTTAATTTTGCCGACGGCCATCCAGAGGCAAAACCAACCTCGCCTGAACTCATTTAACTCTTTCAATTCCTCTACTTATATTGTGTAATGTGGTTTGTCATTAAGCAAAGCAAAGTAAGGTATGTTTTGCAGGTCATGCACTACCTCTAAATAACTGTTACAACGTGTTCCTAGCTAGCTGGAGCCGCACTGTGCTAGTCTGTTTAAATCCAATTTGGAACTGTAGCGAGCCGGATAACAGTCACCTAAAAATAGTCTGTGGCTGTATAGCTGAAGGTTTTTGGTATGATACTGACATTAACTGGGAAGCAGATACTCCAAAATCATTCTGAAATGCCCACAGCGCGTTTATGTTCATTACTGTCAAAATTATGCTGTCAATATGACAAAACGTATTCTCAGATCTTGGGGTTTCAATTAAACTAAAAAGAAGAGAAACATTTGTGTCGAAATGGACAAAATATTCGTCTTCTTCCCGTCCCTTTGCTGCAGCTCTTTTGTACTGAGAGAGAAAGCCGTGTTAAGAAAGAAAAGAGTGCATGCTGAATCTATTATTCCAGGAGACTTCAAATCTTTTGCTTCGGGCAAATGTGACTTCGCAAAAGCCTGTTTTGAGAAAGGCTGGCGATTCTGTGCTATTTTTAGTTTCTACCTCCCCCATCCTCCTTCTACCTCCTCCTCCTCTCCTGCCCTCTTCTTCCTCTCCTCTTCACCTCTGTCCATACTTTTATTATTCTGAGGAGGGCTCCTCTCACCGCTGACACGCCCCTGTGCACACAGGTATTACTGAGGCCTCACAGTTCACCTCAACACCCGCGTGGGTGGATGTGTGTCTATGTGTGTGTGTGTCAGAGTCTCTCAGAAAGAGAGAAAGAGAGATTGAGTGATCTAGCTTGACAGGCAGGTTTTGTAATACAGTACTTCAAATTATATTCCCTCTACAGCAACCTGCCCAAGCCACTTATTCACAGCTGCTCTTGGTGTAACGGAGGCTACAGCCTGGGTTCATGAGTTCACTCACGAAAATGGCCAACTAGTGTCGCCACCACCAGAAACACATCCTTTAAAAATGTCTTTGAGCAAAAGCAATATTCCAATACATGCTGCAATGTATTGAAGTGTTAGCAGACAAGACTAAGTGCCCTATTTAAATGATCTATAGTGTGTGGTCGAAAGTGCATGGTCACTTTTGCTAGTTAAATGGTGCATAACCTGGGGTACAAAGTAAGGGTTGTATGTACTCTCTTAATTAATCATAGATGCCCAACACGCCCATTGGTGCACAGATGGGCGCAAGTAGATTCACAACTTACACAACTGGGGATGAAAATGACAACTGCGTCAGTCTGAAACTAGCAATTGGGTGCCGCTTTGCACCGAATGTAAGATATGGCCCTAAGAGTCTACAGCTATACTAGCAGCCCTGTGGGTCACTAAGGTTCATCCTTAAGGGACCATGAATGGATGTACCAAATTTCATGGCAATCCATCTGATATTTGTTGAAATATTTCAGCCTGGACCAAAGTGGTGCACCAACCGACAGACTGACATTGCCATCCACAGAGCCATGCTGATGTTGATTCCTTCTGACACCTGTCCACTCCCAAAGCTTAGTTTTCTGGAGCTGAGCCTAATGTCCGGTACTGAGCACCTTGACACTTTGTAATAGCTGTACAGTCTCAACAGGAATCCGGCGAGACCCATTTTCTTTTCCAGCTCAATATACTATGCTATAAACAGGACAGCGCTCAGCGACAGTAGGCTTGTACGTACCGGGGTCAGAGCGGGACAGCAGTCGTGATTAATTCAGTAAAAAGAAATAATGAAAAATCCTCTCTCATATTCAGCCTCGCCTCATACATCAAATATGTCACACATTGTCGATTAATGATTTAATCACCCAACAAATTAAACTTCAGTCAGCCATACTGGTTGAGTGTATGACATCACTGGTGGGGGTGATTAATTCAAGTTAAATATTCATGAATCTGATTTGTTTGCTAACTAAAAAACTCTAGGCTTCTATTGTAGTCTTCAGATTGTTGTTACAGGAGTAGATAATAGGTTGAGAGAGAAGGACTCGGAGGGATAGAGAAGGAGAAGCGAGGGGGTTACGAGGTGCCTGATGGTATGGAACACAAAACAAGAGGAGGGAGGGCCGAGGCGGAGAGTAATTGTTATTGAGGAGCTGTGCGAGGGAGTGTGATTACTGGTTTGGGACTTGTTTAGAGGAGCGAGGAGGTGGGACGTGGGAGGTAGGGTGCAGGTGTGTTGATGTATTGGTCAGGCCCTGCTGCTTCCTAACCCCGGACCACTGCCACCCACGACACCTGAGCCAGCCAACACTGCCTGTCTGCAGCGCCGCCGCATCATCGTACCATCCCCTTCCCTCTCATTTACCCTGTTTGTCTGCTCACAGCTAATTTCAGCTCGGCACTCACTGAAGGGTTCCTGTTGAAACAGGTCATTTGAATACATGTCAATATTCTTTTTACGATTTTGAAATCTCTTTTTAATGCCAGAATCGATATATTTGCTTCATTTAAGTCTATGCGGAGGTGAAAGGAAGTTACCGCTTTTATTGTTGTAGTCTGAGTAACGTGACGTCAGATCCGTTCCATATCCGTCAACCAAAACAAACCACAGCGAGCCAAAACAAAAAAAGTAGAAAACGGCAGAGAGTCCGCATGGATACGACCTGCACCCTCACATGTTAAATCCAACGTGGTAAACACTACACATCCAGTAAAGTATGGAAAACACTTTGGGTTCACACATTACCAGGAAAAGCATGGCTAACTCTGTGGCGTGGCGTGGCGTGGCGTGGCGTGGCGATATCCGTCTGAGAATAACTAATAATAATTCATGTTGAACATGAATAATAAATAATGTTGTGGGATTATTCCTTACTTCATGGACTATTTGGGGATTTATACATTATTATTACATACTTATATAAAACATTAAAACAAGTAAAAACCGAAGCATTTGAATATTGATTTGGAGGTTGAAAACCATGGCAACGGTCGAAGCTTTGAAGATTTGAAGCATTCAGGTCAGCCCTATATGTTATAGAGTAATATTATAGGCTATAAAACACAGGAAAGCACTTTAAGTAATGACACTATGAGCACATATACAAACCTTATAATGCTTTAGTTGGGATATTATTTGAATATTATAGGCCTACTATAGAAGATGCATAGCCCAAGTCTAATAATAAAGCAGTAAAATCACAACTGATTATGACACAGTATGACATGCTTAAAGAAATAATGAATAAATAAATAGGCGGGTACACACTCCATAAGGGGAGTAAGGGGAGTACTGGCACTTATTTTTTTCCACTTCAAGCACTGGATACAACTAAATAGCTTTATTGCTCCTGGAGTCGTGCAGCATCTGTCCTTGCTCAATCAATCCATCCATCCCCTCCCCAACACTCATTTGCAGCCTCCGAGTCGATCCGTCTCCTTCTGTTTGCTGTCCTTGGTCTCTTTCTCTGACTCACTTTTCCACTCATCTCTCTCCTCTCCTCTCTCTTTTTATCTAATCCCTCTCCACATGCACTGCTGCATTGGCTCCAGCCTTCTTAGCAGCAGTGAAAAAAAAAAAAAGAAAGAAAGGGAAAACAGACGGAGAGCAAGTGGATAGCGAGTTGTGGAGGGGAGAGGGGAGAGGGGAGAGAACAAGGGGAAGGGAAAAACTGAACTGGGGGTAAAACAAAAAGACGAAATGATTGCAAGTCGGGCAGGAAAAGGAGCGAGATAAAGCAGGCTAAGACAGAGGCTGGATGAGAGAGGGAGGTTGCGTCACAGCTCCAATCAGATATGATAGAGAGACAGAGAGAGAAAGAAAGAGAGAGAGAGAGAGGAGAGGATTGATGGGTTTAGGAGGCGGAAAGCCATAAAGAGGCAGAGGTCTATTAAAAGTGGAGAGTTGGGACGTACACGGGTGCAGTGGTGATTTAAATTAAACCTGTGTGTGTGTGTGTGTGTAACAGTGGTTTCTGTGCATGTGTCACCATGGTGTGTGTTATAACTGTGTCTGTTTGTACTTTATTGTGTGTCTGTATTTGATGTGCGCCTATCTGTGAGTCAGTCTGCCTATTTATCTTCGTGATGTGTGTGTGTGTGTGTGTGCATGAGTGTGTGCTGATGAGTCAGTAGTCTTATTGGAATAATCAGCCTCTGTATTTGAGGATTTTTCAGTTTGAACATATAACTCTGAAAACACAGAGAGGAGGGGGCGGGGGTGAGAAGGAGAGGTGATTGAGGACAGGCAGAGATGGAGGGATAGAGCGGTGAAGGAAGGGCAGAGCGACACGGTGCCACTCGGAGTGGCTCCGTGCCAGCTGACCACAGCTCCGAGTCTATTTCATCCACCAGTGCCGACTTTAGGAAGAGTAATGAGTGTGTTTACCTACTCCGGAGTAGTTCTGACTTGGTTCTTATTTTGTTGTATTCTTGATCTTTATTCTTATTTGGAATGAAGAGTGTGTATGAGCCTGCAGATCTCAGAATAAAACATCCTCCTATCCATAAATATTCCAACGCGCATAAATAAACATGTTTTTTCCACATTTGGTTCACAGCAGGCAGTTGTTTTCAGTGAAAAACAAAAGAATAACAGTACACTACCTACCCAGAACCAAATGGCAGACAAAGTTAGCTGCTAGCTGGTGAGCATAAAGCCAGATATTGCCCTCAAGAGCGTGGTGGAGACCAAAAACAGAGCTAAAAGAGAGAGAATATTGGACTTATATTTATCAGATGGCCAGAAACACAACTCCAAATGAATGATAATGTTGCTCCATAACTGCTGGATGTGAAAATGGGCAGCGGTTTGTTAACATGTTCGCCATAGCAACTTGCAGGTACAATAAGTAGGGGATAATGTACAGCAAGACAGTCATATAAACTGTGACACAGTGAAATAAAGGGCGATGCGGCACCCCGACCCCGTCTTGAATCGCCCTGAAGGGGTTTATTTCACAATAATGACCCGCTAGCTGTACATTATTCCGCTAATTACACTACTATTTACTTAAGAAATCAATAATTTGACACAAAAACAGTCCGCCAGAGTCCGACATCAGATCTGCGCCCATAGCAACAGTATGTTATAGATAGCAACGGTCTGCTTTAAATGAATAACAGACCATAGAACGCTGTGATTGACCAATTCAGAATCAAGTATTCAACAAAGCCGTGTAATAAACAAATTTAAGGGATCCTCTTGTTTAAAAAAAATTTAATATTTGGGTTTTTTTTTCAAATTTCAATAGATGTGTCTGCCTCAAAAATCTAGTATTAGTCAAATTTTATTCTAGATTTTAACCACAATATCCTGGCTGACATGAAATTGTACCAGTGTTTCTAAATTTTGTGACCTAAAAACTATTGAATCTGTTCGCTTCGACAACTGAGAAAACATGTGTTATTCTTCTGTATGCCGCTAAAACTAATTATTTAACAACAGAAATGAAGTCCAACGTAAATCACAAATGCCGTGCGTAACGAAACCTGTACCTGCTTTTACCATCTTCTTTCTAGTCTGATTACTTTTGCATATGTGTGATTACAGATATTGGTTTTCTGGAATCAGATTACTGTAGCCCGCAGTATGACATGTAATCAATTTCCTCCTAAACCTTTGTTGGCAGAAGCAGGTCTCTGCTGTCCTCGCCAGTGTCTGCCCTTCAGTGCCTACTGATGCCCAGCCAAAGCTCGCGGGTCCGTTCTGCTGATGGCAAGGCCGGCTAATATCTGCTTATCTCGCTCCCTCACTGCGCTCTGACACGGGGACTATTGGTAATATCTGGCCAGGAGATGTCGAGTCAGGAGAAACGGAAGCCACGGGGGAGGAAGAGGGCTGGCAATATAAGAGAGTCATCCAGAGAGGACGAGGAGGAGGAGGAGGAGGAGGAAAAGGCTGCCTGCCACCAGAGAGGAGAGATGTGAAGGAGTGGTGTGGCGTTTGTACGGAGACAATATTAAGTGTTTCATTCCATTCATGACATCTTTTGGAAAAAAGTGGCACCTACTCTTACACAAGGCTTAACTGCACGATATGGAAACATACCATTGTATTACTGAGGGTAAGTGGGGAACTGAAGCACAGACAGTATTCTCTGTTAGCGGTGTAACGATTGATAATCAGTACATATCTGAAAACAGTTTAAAATCAAATCACATTGAATCGATATGTATTGAATTGTAGGAAAGAGAAAGATAAACACCCCTACTCTCTATATACTTTAGACATATTAAACCAAAGGAAAAGTAATCAGTTGCCTGGTTCCATATGGAGGACGGAACCTGCCAAAATCATAAATAAATAAATAAATAACTCCATAAATGCAGCAAAAATTATATTGAAAATAAATGTAGCCATTAATTAATTGATAAAATGTGACATGAATTGATATTTATGATTAATTTGTTTCTTTATTTATTCATATTTGTATTAATTCCCTTATTTATTTACTCTTCTGTTTAATTTTCCCTTTTGATTATCTATGTATTTTTTTTATTAATTTTCAAATTAATTTTTATTTTTTGCATTTATTTTCTATCTATTTATCTTTTTTGCATTGTTTAATTTTTTATTTCATATTTATTTTTAAATGTGTGTATTTATTTATGTATTAATTTATTTATTTTGTTTTGATGTATTCATTTTTGCATTTAGTTTGTATTTATTTATTAAAAATATATATATATTATTCTTATTTTTAAATGTGTGTATTTATTTATTTATGCACGATTTTCCCTTTGCAGTTATTTGAAGGAGATATTTTCACAGTTATGACCTGTTTAACTTCCTAACACTAGCTCTGAGTAGCTTATCATACATCATCATTTAAAACTACTAATGCAGAGATTGTTTTTTTTAATCAAAGCATATATTTAAACTAAAATACAATCATGTATTTCATAATTATTTGAATTGTGTTTTTATGCAAATAATCCCTATAGATGACAATAACAAAGTAAAAGGATAGACTTTCTGACGGTTTACACTGACTTCGGGATGGTTGAAATTATTTTTGGGGATGGTTCTGGGTCGGTGGTGAAAAATTGTTAGGCTGGAACAATCAGGTGGCTCATCAACAATCGGTATCATAAGGTTACTTGTTATGGTGGAGTTCAAGCTTTCAGAGACAAATACAGAGAGAGCACAGTGGGCCACAATGCACCCGAGGTGAGAAATACTGATGTACACCCACTGATATTTAACTGACTTCATCAAACTTTCATCAGACTCCTCTCCCTCTCCATCCTCCGCAATTCCCAGGACAGCCCTGGACAGCCCAGAGCTTGTTTAACAATAAGTTCACCACTGGTATCGCTGAGCGCCCTTCAACCTGAAGAGCCAAACCTCTGCCCACCAGCCACTCCGGCTGCTCTTCACAGGTCCTCAGCACTGGTCCGCTGTGGCCGAGGGGCTGCTGGAGTTGTCATTATCATCTTTACACAAGGAGGTAAACGCTTGCTACTTCCTAATCAACCGGGGCCATCTTGACTCCGAGCCTCTCTAACTCTTTTCTCAACCACTTGTGGGCTGACAGGTTTGCCGTCAAGAGCAGGGAAGAGTGTGTGTTTCGGGAGGTGTAGTATTTGTGCAGGTACGCCTCACTATAAATGTGTCTATGCTGGTATGTATGCATCTCTTCCACCATGCACGTCAGGTTTCCTGTGTCTGTTTGTACATGTGCCTGGATGTGTTTTGTATGTGTGTGTTCACACGCCCTACAGGGTCTCCCAGCACCTCTCTAAGTGACTGCCAGAGCCGAGCACCAAAGAGCTCTGCTTCAGTTAATGAAGACTGGCACAGCCAGTTCCATTTGGCCCACTCCAGTCGCCACACCGCAATTTGGAGACATCTGTTTTATCTGGCCCATTTTTAATCAGGCACCAAAATATGTTTCAAAGTCAAACATACCCATGCACATGGATACTGCCAAGAAGATAACACACACTTTGCTTTTTTCTGTCCTCTGTTCAAATTTGTGTGCGTTTCGTCCTTATATAATTACCGTTCTCTCCATCCTCCAAAGCTCTGTGATCGATGGCGAGGTTATTGTTGGAGCAGTTCAGCGTTTGGTCTCGCCGGCGCCTCCGTGACGATGACCCGGCGGAGTCGGCTCATCCAAAACTCATAAACAAAGCATGCTGCCCAATTACTTTAATAGAGCGGAGCCACAAAGAGCCTTGCAACTCGTAAAGAAACGGGACAATTAATATCAGCCAGCGATAATAAAAGCGTAATTAAGAAGCAGGCCCACCTGATGAGATGGACCATAATGTACCCATCTCGTTTTTGTGTGTGCCAATTCATAAGACAATTAAAGCTATTTTTTTAAGGTGAGAAATTCGCACAAAGTCATGGTTTCTAATTCCCTCACTTACTGCAGTGTCTAATTTCCAAGCTTACAGTGGCACTAAAGCTTTGATGCTAAGCTGTATCAGTAACCGTTCAAATGACAGCCACACTGTGCTTACAGACCACAGTACTGTATGTAAAACCTGCTGTTTGTTTCACTACACTGGCATCAAAATGCTCTTCCCTGCAGTTTTTCATCAACATCCGTGTAATAAACAGCAGTGCTCTGTGTTATCACAAATGTGTTCCACGTTAAATGTGCTCCACTCTAAAGGAAAGCGCCTCCTTAATGCATTCAACATGGACTTTCATATTATATGCACTCCACTTGATGTTCATCTTTTGATAGTATTTACATTACCTACTCTCACTACACATTTGTTGTTGCACTGCAATCTCTATAGTTGGTCTCCATTAAACATGTTAATGCACTTTATGTAAAAAAACAAAAAAGCTATTTGCAAAAGCAATCTCACTCCCCTATATCACAATTTTCGCTTCTCTTAAAATGTTTGGATGTTACATCGTCTTCTGGGAAATTATAGGTTGAAAAATACAAACAATACTTTGTCACAAGTGAGATTGTGGAACTGGTACATTGGGCCCTATCTTACACCCGGCGATGTAAGAGTGGCGCACAGCGCAGCGCAACTGTCATTGCTACTTTCAGACTGATACGCTTGTCATTTTCATTTTCAGTGTTGTAAAGTCCCAAAAGTCAAAATGTATTGGGGAAAAAAAAAAAAAAAAATCACGTTTTTATCTGAAGTAATAGTCTGCTTTAATCCATATTTGTTGCCGTTTAGCCTTTCAAAAACAACATTTTCACTGCAGAAAACCGCTCGCTTCTCCTATTTGGAGAATTCGCCATTTAATTAGCAATGCATCCGGCTTTTAAAGGGAGTTGGAGATGACACTCAAAACACATCCATGATTAATTAAGAGACTAAATACAACCCCTTTACCCCCCTTACTTTATGCCCAGATCATGCCCTGTTTAACAAGCAAAAGTGAGTTGGTCACACCCTAAATGCACTCGTACCATGCACTTTAGAGCATGCACTGTAGATCGTTTAAATAGGCCCCAATATTATTGGACAGAATTGGTTGAGTATAGGGTGTTGAAATGGGCATGTGCGTAATAATATTTAATAAACAGTTGTTGCTAGTAGGGATAGTGCTTTGTGTTCAGACAGTGTGTGACTCATCTCTCCCTCACACGCCACTCTTTCACTTCCTCAATAATCTGCAGTCAATCTCAACCTGGCACAATCCGATTGTTTCGTTCCCAGCAGCCCCCTGGAGACGGCCCACTATGTGGTCCCTTGGATGGCTGATTGGCACAAGCAATGAGTGTAATTATTGCCTCAACCCTATTGGCCGATGGCTGCCCAGCATCATCAGCTCCCTATCGACTGGCCCGGCCCTTCCCTTTCGCTGCCTCTGTTGGGCGAAAAATGACAAATTCTCAACTGGCTGATGTGCTCCGGCTGGGAGGGATCATTTAGGAACAAATTAAGCTCTGTCCTGTTTCCAGAAAGTCAGGACAGGCGGATAGAGGGCAGACAACAGCATCCTCCTAGGCAGTTGTTGTACTAACAGATGACACGTGTGTCCATGTTGGAGCTGTACCATATACATATACTGTATGTGCAGTATTACACGAGGCTGACATCTGCCACATGTTCTCTCTGTCATCCAGCACCCTTTGACCTGACAGGATGCATCATGTTCTGGCACGGCAGACCTGCATGTTACGGCTTACTGTGCTGTACATTTAGACATTAGGTTATTAAGTACATCTACTATATAGCATCAAATAGTATGGTTAAATGTATACCTTGATATTTTGATATATAACGACAGAAAAGTTGATTATTGTCCAATTTTAATAATGTATTTTTTTGTCATGTCTGATTGTGTAACCTTGTTTTTGCCCTGTAAAGCAATTTATGTTTCTTGAAAAGCTCTGAATTTGTCAATCAAGGTGCATTACTGTCTGTACACGTCCAGTAAAGTATGGAAACACCACTAATACCACTAATGTTTGAGTCGAATCGCAATACTTAATGAATCGGCACCCAAGTATGGTGATAGTATTGAATCGGGAGAAAGGTGTCTCGTCCCAGCCCTAGTAAGACATATTAATCATTTCATCATCTGCCATTCAAAGAAAGTCTAAAAGCAATGTGCTGTAAGAACGGCGCCTTAATCTAACACAATGAAAGCCAGGGGCTCCCTATTTAAAATAGAGTTGTGAGAAGAGAAGTTCAGACTTGCCATATATATTAACAACTTTAACTACTGCCCACCAGAGGCAGAGGTGAGATGTTATGTGGCATAACTCTACAGCTCTAATAACTCTCCAGATCAGATCTTTTATTACCTATGGAGGGAACAAGTGTATCATCTATTTTCTATAAATAGGCTGGAGAAGAATAATGTCATATACCATAATGATGCCACAGATAGGACTGAAGTTCCAGTGGCTTTAATAGTAGCTTAGAGTGTTCACATTCACAAGTATTGCTTCAGATGTGTTCAGAAAAAGGAACATGATGTTTCACTGTTCATTTAACAATTGAACTCTTAATGCACTATCTGGATCTAAAGCTCAAGGTGCCTCAAAGTAACATGAAAGCCTGATGATCAGAGTCACACTGAGTATAATGATAAAATCTATTTGAGTGTGAATATATCTAATCACAGCTTCTTTGGTGTTGATTGCCTCTACCCTGAATACAATGTAATGAATGACTCACCGCCATTTAGTATTTAACAGGAATTGTCTCTGTGCTCTCCGACTGCTCAACTCGCCGAACTCCCACTCGTGTTTGGGTGGCAGCTTCTACTACTTTTAATTTCTAAAGATATCATCAGAGAAATATATGTTATTTCATCCCTTCTCAGTTTGTGTTGCATTCACTCACTGTTGCAAGCTGTGCGGCTTATAGGGACTGACGGGACTGACGATACCGACGACTCACGTAATTAAAGACAGATGTGACAAAATATGTCAACGTTACTTTTAGTTTCACACAGGACACGAATACCAGTGTCCTGGTTGAAAGTCTTGTGTTTGTTTGATCCATCCACCAGCCCTCCTGCCCGCCCTGAACGGACTCCCACCCTATTAATACTACGCCACTTGCTCTGATCATTGAATAGCGCCGCGGGTGGGTTTACACTGGATTTAGTTGAAAGCCTGGTTCGTCACATACTGTTGTTAAAGGATGCTACCGTGCATCGGTTTCTGATGCCGAGAGGGACTTACCAAACGGCGGTAGTTGACGAGTTGGAAGTGAGAACGGGTTGGTGCGCTCTGCTGCATCACCTGGACCAACGATTCACCTCTTTGCCCATTTTTTGGATTAGCTGGTAATTAGGCTGTGTCGTCACAGTCTGCTTCGTCGGTTGGAAGGAGGTGTTAAAGGAAACGCTGCTGCGCCTGCGGACGTTCCGGGTACTTTATCACTCGGAAGTCGAGCCATTTTGGCTTCATGCGCCACTGAGCAACTCTCATAGGAATGAACGGGAGCCCGCCTACAACGCTGTATCCAGTTCTCTTTATACATCCATGTTCACAACACCTCTTCAGAAACCTTTGGGTGACATCACGGACACTACGTCCATATTTTATACAGTCTATGGTTTGTACTAACAGTACACACTACTACCTGCCTCGTGACTATAACTACATTTTAACATCTGTACTGTAACAATGCCTTTATTTCCTATTTCAATGAACCAGCTTCTTTATATAGTTAACAAAGAGTTTTATAGGAGTGGCCAGGCCATGCTTGTGAAAGTGACCCCACATAAAACCTGAGTAAACTTATGTTTGTTTGACAGTCCTCTTGTCTTAAGGTCTTTTATTTGTCAGTTTTACAAAATAAGAGCCCTAAATCTAAAGATTCAGTACGGCTGATAGAAGGTTGTGTTTGCAATATGGACACACTCAAGGGCAACGCTGGAGTGAGGCTGTAAACCACAGTGCCGTACTGTATGTGTGTGTGCGTGAGTGTGTGCGAGCGCTGATGTACTGTACACAGAACTCGTAAACAACGAGCCAACACAGGACCAGACAGGACTCCAATCAAATCAATGCAGGTTCAACATCTATTGCCCCCGTGTGTGTGTGTGCATGAGTGTGCAGGCGAGCCAGATCACTGGATCAATGCGCAAGGGAAAGAGGTTGACAGAATAATGACCTGTCCTCTCTTTTCATCAGCCTTTCTCTCGGTAGCCATATTCTCTACTTTCTTGTATTTCCCCCTCTAGCTCTCCTTCTCATATACTCTTCACCTTCTTCATTCATCCCTCCCTTATTCATCCTTTTTTCCCTGTCACACTGGCCCAGGAATAACTCCTCTCTGTTGCCTCTAATCTCACATATTTCCCCTTCATCCCATCTTTTCTTCGTCTTACTGCCATCCAAAGTAATCCTCCATTTTCGCTTTTGTTGCCAATCGCCTTTCTTTTCCCTTTTTATAAAATTCTCTTTTCAAGCGACCCCTCCACCCCACTCCCAGGCCCAATAACTCAAACAGTCCTTTCTTTGATGCATCATTCATGGTTTTGTTCCCTAATGCACTCTCTATCTCTTTCACAGCCACACTATCAAATCTTCATCATCTGCTTTTATCTAGTGTTCCAGCTTTCCCCTTCTACCCCCCTTGTAATGACTGGTTTCTTCTTGCCCCTTTCTATTTCTATCCATGCAGCAGAGCTCAGAATCTCACTTCATCCCTGCTCTTTCAACCCTCTCTTATGCTCCCTCCCCTCCTATATCCCTCTCATCCCCTTCTCCATCACTTTCACTTTTCTCTTCCTTATTCAGCTACCCCTCCTCATCTTTCCTCTCCCCTCCATGCATCACATGTCCCTCTATTTTCTACCCTTCTTTCCCCGAGGTTGTGTGACTGAGTGCTAATGTCCAGGTCTCAGTAATGGGATGATCCTTTACATCAGAGCGGCAGCATCAGTCAGGTTAACATGTCACTCTCTAAAAGCCGACCTTATCATTGAAATAGCGTTCTAATCGCCGCATCACATACGGCAGTCATGCCAAATGTACACAGACGTATGCGTACGCTGACGGGTTCGTCAGCCGCGCTGCACATCCCATTCGGCGTCTTATCGGCTGAGTGCTGCTATCACGGAGAATGGACCTGCATTTACCTGCAGATAAACATGTAGCCTATAGGATATTTATCTTCCCAACATGGCAGTTAAGAAGCATGTATGTTGTGTGGCATGATGGGGCAAAATGTACGCACTGCAAAAAGTAGATATCCAGCCTGAGGCTATTAAACGAGGTGTCACACAACAGTCTTTTAAGTGCAAGATAAATGTACTTGTGACATTGTGTGCGGAGATACAATCAGATTATTTTGCCGCCTTGCACTTGCGTTTTTTCCCGCAATGTCAAAGTGAAGCGCTTGGAACATTAATGCACCTCTACACACTAGTATGCACACACACACATACAGGTTTATTCCTGCCAGAGCTGAAACATCTGGGCTCCCGAACGGCAGGGTCGTCTGGGGAGCGTTGATGTGTTGCTTTGACTGCCCGTGTCCACCTGTGCCCAGAAATAGCTTGAAAAACACAATCTCTCCGCAACACCTGCTTTGGGCCTTACATAAGTGTAAGTGGAGACCACACAGAAAGGAGCAGGAGGAAGAAGAGGAGAAATGGATCGGGAAGTTAGGAAGAGCCTGAGCCCGTGTGTGTGTGTTTGTGTGTGAGTGTGTACTGTATGTGTGTGTGCGGAAGATGAATGAAAAGAGAAGCTAGGACTGCATACAGCTTAGATGTACTCAATGTTTTGAGCCTTTCTACCCTCAACATTTGAGTTTTCAACATTTCTGACAAAATAGTTGTACCATTCTTGGTGTTGCCGGGAGTTTTAGTTTGATGTCAATGCATTTTCTGACTGCTGCATGGTTATGGATTGGTTAAGTTCAGTCAAAAAACACCACTTGGTGACGGTTAAGGAAAGATAGGAGACGGGATGCTAACAAGGGCTGTCTTGAATGTCATTTCTTTTTACATTCAAATCTGCAATTGAAGTTTTTCAAATGAAGTTTCAAATATTTTTCGTCCTATTTTAAGATGTCATCACCAAACCAAATCCTCAATTTGAATAATGTGATTCATTGGATTAAATGAGTTAAAGTCTTTTTTTATTTAATCACCTTTGAATACTTCCAAACTGGCAATTTCTTTGACAGCTTCAGTCGTTGTTGGTATTAAAGTGATGACATCACTGATGACAAACCTGGATGCACACAAACAACCAGACTTATGTGGTTGTATGATCACATTTTGTCAATTTTCACATTTTTATGTGTTTTGATAGAGCAGGGTACTTATGGCGACCTTTCAGAAGAAAACTACTATTCTCCTTGACGACAAAGATACAGAGGCGTAATGCCTGTGAGCTCGTGCCTCGTGCAAGAGATCGGCAAGCCAGCCACTCATGTGACATTTATGACACAAAGCAACAAACAGATGCAACGCTCAACTGTGCCACTTAGAAGACATTGTGTATCTGTGTAGTATGCACATTTGTGTATGTACGGGTGTCGGTGCTTATGGTAAGTGTCTGGCGTGTGTCACAGTGTGTGTATGTGCGATCATGCATGCGTACGCTCCGTGTGAGTGTGTGCTAATTTGATGAAGGAAAGCCTCGTTCACGCTCGAGTGAGTTTAATGTGTGCAGACTGTTGGTGAGCATGCTTAGTGTGTCTGCATACACTTACTGTACATTTCTTTTTCACAAATTCTCAAATGATACCGCATGATGCAATTACGTGTGTATGTGTTGTGCGCGCACGGCTGTGTGTATTCAAATGTGACTTGCATGCTCCCAAAAGGCAGCCTAGTGGAAATGCTGAGCATGGCGTTACAAAATGCAGGTTTATGCACAAAACAGCCTGTAGTTGTAATTTTAAGCGATGTAGTATTTGCTTAGTATGTGTGTGTGGTAGGAGAGTTACAGACTTGTTTGTTTCGCACTTAAATACAAATGCAAATTATACCCGTTCAAATTACAGACTCTATTTGTTTTTCTTTCCCTCTGCATTCATCTCTCCGGGATGCCTTCGTATATTTCTCAACGTAGAGAATCTCTTTATATGCGGATGGTGCTTTGCTTGTCGTCCATAATGTGACGCAAAGAGCCGACAATAGTCCCGCACCGCGGCAGCTACTCCATCACAGACAGCCGGGTGAATAATGCTCCCCGCTTTGTGCCAGGGTCTGTACCCATCATGCATCAGTAGGAGATAACATGATAGACTGGATGTTGGTTCCGATTTAGTGTGTCGCTGTTCAACAGAAGGAGCACTGGCAGCAGGGAGGAGGTAGAGACTCCTAAACTACCATTTGGCTTAAATACAGTGACTCGTTCAAAGCAAAAGGAGCACGCGCATAGATACTACTGTAACTTGGTGGTTTTAAACGCTTTGAGGATGGATGTTCTCAAACATGTTGGGGGACTAACAGATATGAGACTGCAATGAAAAAAAGCCCTTCCCCCCCGGTCTGATGCTGGGTACTTACAGCTGGGGTTTGGAGGCTGGCGTCAGCTGAACAGAGCTTTATGATGATGACTGACTGCAAGTCATAATTTACCACCACTTCAATGCTTCCAGGTTGAGGATAATGGTGGGGATTAAGGTACAGCAGGGGGAAAGGGGAGGGGTTTTATAAGGAATCATGTGTCAAGAAGTCTTCGCACAACGTACTCCTCCAAAGCTCACGACTGAAATAAGGTCTTATTTGAGATAAGCTCTTTATATGAATCTTCCAGCAGTGTAACAGTTCAAAGGTTCAATGTGTATGGTGTTTTCAACGTCATGGTTCAGTATGTTTTCCATACAGAGAATATTTCGTTCCTTTCATTTAGATTTTTTTCAGTGACGCATAAACAACATTGTTCCAACAATCAAATTGTTGTAATGTACTCTGACGAAATTTAACCAGTCAGCTCTGCAATAGAAATGGTCCGCCAGTGCCTGCATTCGTATTTTTGCTTATTGTGATGTCATTTCTTGGAGTATCTTCAAATGCTTCATATCCCTAAAATCTGTACACCCTAAGCTAAAAGGTTATGTAAGACAATAAACCATAATAATTGACAAAAGTATTGAAATTGTGGCAAATACAAAATCGGACATGTCATAAAATGTTACTAAATAAACACAAAACAATCCAAAACTTTTCTAAATGCAGAAACATGAACAATATATTTCTTAACACTCCACAAGTTATTTGAACTATGCACATTTTTTTTTGTATTGAGATATGCTCATTTTTATGAGCAGATTAAGTGCAAAGGCGTTTTGATAGTTTAGTTACGTTCCACAGATAACATAACGACATTGTGTGCTCACAAAAGACAGAAGCCTTAGCTTTCTGCTGCCAAAAGAATGAATGCTCTAGCTATTATGTTTTTTTGTTTTACATCGATTTGAACAGGACCATGCATACAACGATCTCCCGCTGCCATTACGGGGCAATACTCTGCCACTGCGACTTGTCACAAAGCTTTGTACCGCATGTAACATAAAGTAATGACGATATCACGAGTAATGACAGAAAGGGTTAAATGATTTTGGAGCATCTTCAACACACAGTGCTACCTTTACAGGCTGAATAGAAGTGTTTGACACAACACACTGCCATGTTTTCTGGGTGGATCTACTACTATTTACGGAACGTGCCAAGACATACACTAAATAAACTGCATTAGACTAATAAAACTATACTTTTATGCTACATATGGGAGTTCAAATCAGCATCCGTAAGTCTGCAGAGTTGTGCATTGGTGTAAATGTTGCATATTGTATTTCCATGGAAACCGAGATTACACAGGTGATGAAAAGGCTGAATGTAAACAGGATGAAGCTTAGTGACAATATCCTAGTAAATAACAATTGTAAATAGGATTCTTTATACAGTATAATATGCATATAAACATACTGACTGAAGGGCTGACAGGTACGCTAATCTCTGTAGACTCCACGGATAAAGTTGTGGTGTTTAATATCCCCACCCAGCCCCATGTGATAGTGTTATCACTGACCTTGACTTGTAGAACCCATTGGGAATCATTTTACTCTAATGCGTAAAACCACAATGTTTAACTTGTTCTCTGCTCAGCTCTGACTCTAAATCCCTATCTGTC
>CAKAOI010039439.1:0-11849 GCA_916701655.1 Sebastiscus albofasciatus
CACACACACACACACACAAAACTCTGCCTTTGTTTTCTACCTTTCTTCTGAGACTAACAATGTAGCTGGTTGGTGTTTCCTACGGAGGTATTTATTTGTCCTGTGATGACGTTCGCTGTTACAGAAGCAGGAAATGCAGCATGTTCTGCTGCTTTTCAGTCCAGAACGAGACGCTGAACTGAGTGAACTGCTGGATTTGACCAAAGCTGATGTGATCGATCTATCCTGTGATGTTTGTGTAGTATTTATTTGAATAGTATTTATTTAATGATTTCAGAGATACTTCTGAATTTCAAATGTGTGTCAGACCAGACCGGTCTCACAGGAAGGCGTATAAATACCACGACATTACACGGACATTACGCGTGTCATGAGGACGCATTTCAGCTTTTTCTTGCGTCATTTGTATGCCACGCAAACGTCCGCAAGAAAACCACTTAGTAAGGGTTATGGAAAACGTCATGGTTGGACTTAAAATAAGTACGTAAACTATGTAAAACACATACGGAAGCAACTACAGAAAACACGTCATCATCGACATCGGCACGTGACAAACGTCACAACGTACATAACAAAACACCGATCTACGACGGTTTCGAACACGAGTCTCCTAGTCAACCGTAGTATTTATATGCGGATGCGTTTACATAACAGCAAAGTCAGTTATCAGGTTACATGTCGTACACATGACAAGCTGGAATCAAGAAAGGCGTACGTATCGCACGCTAAACGCCATACGCATTATCGTGGCATTTATACGCCTTCTCGTGCGAACGGGTTGGTCAGATTTATACATTATAAAGGGAAGTTAAACGTATTAAATGAACAGAACCAAAGAGTTATGTTACACCTGCATTGTGATTATCATGAACTTAGTTTCAAGCACAACATATTTGGTATTTGAGGTTTACCCGCGCTATAACGCACCGCTGCAGTCTGAAGGGAAACCTTGTTGTATTTAACGAGGTCGTTATCAGTCCTACTGGTTTCTAATGGAAGGATCCCAGTTAGTGTTGAATGCCTTAATCGCTGACGGATGTCCGTTCATTTGAAATGAAATAATCTGTTACTGTTCGCCCACTGAGATTTGCATAAATGTACGATTTTTTTTTTCTCTTAAATGTACAATTTTAATCTCTGAGATGTTTCTCTGAATATTACCCCCGTTCCCCGGCTCTGTCATTTTAATTTTTAATTTTTTTTTTAAGTCGTTATAGATTTAAGAAATGTAGCAGATAAGAGGGTTTTCTTTTGGAGATGGATGAAATGGGAGCGTACTATAAATCACTGTTTCCCTCTTTAAACAACCTGTAATAACAAACCTGTGTTAATCCTACTGACCTCTGACCAGCGCGACCACTTAAAGAATATTCAGCTTTACGACACGGTCGACTCTTCTAACGCCGTTTCACTGTCTTCCTCACATATCCACATTTAATATAAAAAAAACAAAAGAAGCTTTTGGCCTCTGACCGCCACATGTGACATATCATTCAGCATGTAAACTACCTATCTACCACCGTGACTGTGACCAAGCATATAATAGCAATAGTATCATAAAGTATTATAGTATTAAGATTATTTATTTTTTATGAGACAAAACTAAAAGTCGTTTCCAGCCACGTGGTTGGAGAACAAAAGAAAAGACGCACATCAAATCTTTGGACACTGAACTGTACAAATATCAATAAATGGTAAATGGTATTATTTCTGTATTTTATTTTGAGTTCATGTTGCTCAGCATGTTTTTAAGAAGCTGCTGTTGTTGCTTTAACCAAAACACTGTTTCAAATATATTTTTTCTGAACTACTCTCTATTTTCTGGGTTTTGCAGCTTCCTCTAAATAAACTGTAAACAGATGTTGTAAACAGATGTTGTAAACAGATGTTTGACATGTTGAAATCTTCCTATTTTGTAAAACTTGAAATGAGCATTTCCATGTATAATTTATTAATTATGATCTCCTGTATCTCTGTTACATTACTGGACGTGTGTTTACTTACAGGAGGTACGTTGTGTTGTTTACTGTTACAGACGAAGGAGGAAGGTCATGTTTACCTGACGAGTTTAGCAATAAAGATTTACTCCACCTGTAACGACACAAACAGCCTGTTTCCTTTAATTCATCCTCCACTCGTCATTCACAGCACATAACGAGCACAGGGATACAAGTATGTGTGTGAATCTATTTTATTTATTTATTTATTTTTGTATTTTATTTAAAATATTTACATTTTAACTTTTTCTAATTTTCTATTTTATTTATTTTTATATTTCTATTATATATATATATTATATATATTATTCTATTATTCATTTATATTTATTTATGTCTTTATCATAATAGTTTTTCTATTTTATTATTATGATTTAAAATATTTTCATTTTAATTGATGATGATTTTCATTTTCATTTTTATTTTAGATTTTTGATTTATTTATTCATTTATTTTTATTTGTATTTTTCTGTTTTATTATTATTTTTTATCATTACCATTTTTTCTTCTTGTTTTTGAATACTTTATCTTAGTAACTGTAAATGTACAGTATCTATGTTATTATATGTACATATTATTTTTATTTGTTATGGTTTAGGTTGTTGAGTTCTTATTTAGTTGTGCAGAGGGAAAAATTCAGAGTTAAAACAAGAAGTCCAAACGAATACATTAACACGTTCAACCTTTTTAGTGGACGTAACATTTCTAGGATCTCTAGATCTATGATTACTGACCTATTTTAATCTATTAAAGTACATAACTTGTGTTTGAACTGTGTTTAAAGTCAACATGAGATGTTATATTAATTATACATGTCAAATACTGTTTTTATTTATTCTGACTGTTCTTATTTAATTTTTCTAATAATACGATCAGCTCATAATACATCCTATTGATTATGTACACAGAATATTATATATATTATAATATTATATTATAATATAAACGCCCTGTGTTATAATCTGTGACATGTAAGACTTCACGATGTAGCATCACGAAGTCGTTTGTTATTCTGAAAACAAATTTTTGTTTGAATAGTTCACGTCCTCTTCCCTATTAATTAATTAATTCCTATTATTAATTTAGGATTTTTTTTTTACTATTTATTATTATTTTATTTATATTATTTATTGTATTATTTGAGGTAAATCGAACACGGTAGGTAGGAGAGGGAGGACCTGAAGAAGAGTTTAGTTCAATAATAATAATAATAATACAATTATTATTATTATTATTATTATTATTATTATTATTATTATTAGGTGTCTTTTTTACACACTGCCTCACGATTCTTCCCAAAGCTCAATGTGGACGAGAGGAAGAGTTTCAGAAAGATACACTCTGGTTTATTATCCTAAAACAACCCACCACATGCATTAGAGTAAGATTAGAGCAAGTCAACACAGTTTAGATTGTAAATGTTAAAGTTTAATAAAAATGTAACAATACACATAAAACATGTCTCCACAAAGATTACATCAACGTCAACAGTATATGATCACAAAAAATACACATGTTCAGTCATCCATTTAGTCATTTTGATAAAATACAGAGTGACGTAAACTGTATTAAATGTCATACTGTAATGAACTGTTAACAGATTAACTTCTATTAAAACAGGCGAAATCACAGCATCATTTCCATTTATATAAAAAGAGTTGGCTCAGACAAAAATATACCTTACTTGTCACATGAAATCCTCCAGAAGAGACTTTGGCTCATGATATTTTAATAGTTTTAAAGTGAGACTGTAACTTTTGAAAGAAGATATATCCCTTCTTCCTCTTACAAATGAACAGTCAGATTGGACGCCTGTAGATTCTGTGTTTTGTCACATTAAACTCTGTGAAAGTAGAGTTGAGTTCGACCAAAGCACACTTGGTGATTGTTGGAAAGATTAACGACGACAGTTTAGGTGAGTTTTATTTTGTTTCTGTCCAGTTTGAATGAAGTGTTTTACGATGCTCCGCTACGTACAGCTGATCTCAACATAAACAAGAATACATGTGGATGATGGCGCAAGCTGAACGGAGATGAGGGGCAATTGTACTCGGACAGCTTGGCGGAGGTCGGTGCTCTCCGAGTGCCATTCTAGTTAAAGGTCTCATATCGTGCTCATTTTCAGGTTCATACTTGTACTTTGTGTTTCTACTAGAACATGTTTACATGCTGTAATGTTCAAAAAACCCTTTATATTCCTCATACTGTCGGCCTCAATATACCTGTATTTACCCTCTGTCTGAAACGCTCCGTTTTGGCGCATTTTGACAGAATTGCGATGGAATTGGATGGAATTGCGTTGCTAGGCAACAGCTTGGGTCCATGTGTACTTCCTGTCAGCTGATGACATTCACATACACACTGCAACCAGGAAATAAACCGGGACACATTTAGATTATTTGGGTTTAAATCTGTGTCAAGGGTCTAAATATTGTATATTTGTGATATCACAAATGGGCAGAAATCCTGACAGCTTGTTTCAAATGCAGAGTTTCTGAATACGGGCTGTGTGTATTTCCCTGTGGATTGAGTGTTTCGATACTTTCACAGTATTGATATAGGACTTAAACCTGCTTAATAATAAAAAAACATGAAAATCTAACTTTTTTATAATATGGGCCCTTTAATATATTTTGCGCTCTGCAGCTCCTCAGTGTTTAACGACGGCGTGGAGGACGTAGATCAAACCTTGCAAAGTGAAAAAACACAATTTTTCTGTTTTTTTTCTTGCAAATTTATGACTGAGAATATTTTATTATTGTCTGTAGAGTTTTTTCTCAGAATATTACCCCCTGTTTCTGTCCTCCACACAGTTGAAGCTGGACGAGTTTGCGTCTGCGACTCTAACTCTCCTCCATCAGCATCTCCTCGATCTCCCTGTCCCAGTTGTCATCTCGGTTCTCGTTATCGGCCAACACGTCGTACTCCTGCAGCTCCTCCTGCAGCTCTCTCTCCCAGTCAGGAGTCTCCTCTGAAAAACACACAACGCTCAGTCACTCATCGATGAAACCACCTCTACTGATCCAGATCAACTAACGTACTAACATACCCGGCCGTGTGCTCGGATGTTCCCTCTTGTCCAGAACCAGCTGTCCCATTTCTTTGCGTAGGTCGTCCTCATTTATGTTGCACGAGTCAAAAGCGTCGCTCACAAACTCGGACACAGACGGGCTGGTGGAGATCTCGTCTTCATCCTTTCAGAACAAGAACAAGAAGCAGGTCAGACGCGTTCTAGTTTAGCTTTATACTCTTATTTTATTCAGTGAGAACAGGCGGCTCACCTCCCTGGACTTTGGTTTGGTGCTGCAGACGACACGGGGAGTTTTCTGTTTAACGACATCTGCAAAAAAATATATTTCTCTCAAGTATATTAATACAAAAACTACTAGAACTAGTACTATGTTCAAAAAGTGTCCTCATGTTAACTCACTTCTTGGTTTATCACACAATATAAGGCAAAACCTCACCGCTCTATCTGTGTCAAATGACTCACTGACATTAAAGGGATAGTTCAGGTGTTTCTCAGTGAGGTTGTATGAGGTTCTTCTCCATAGTCGGTGTGTTACTACAGTAGATGGAGTTAGAAACAGACAGGAGTACCAGCACGGGAGCAAAGTAATGTCCTGCTGTGGACGGGGGCAGCAGCTAAACACATTTTAGACACTTTAAAACATCAATATCAGTTGAAGTGTACGCTATATTTAGAATATTTTCATCACTTTACCTCGCTGTCAGACAGCCCTTTTACTGTTTTTGTGAATGGAGTCTGGTGGCTTTGAAGAGAGCGTAGATAACGGTTTCAGTGCCCCGTCAGAAAGGGCTGCCTGACAGCGAGGTAAAGAGGTGAAAATACTCTAAATACAACGTACACTTAAACTGATATTGATTATTTTAGGTGTCTAAAATGTGTCTGGCTGCTGCCCCCGTCCACAGCAGTACATTGCTTTGCTGCCAAAATACAAAATAAATCAATAAATAAATGACTCGATAAATAAATAAATAAATAAATAAATGTTATTAAATGTAGCAAAAATAATATAAAAAATAATTGTAGCGATTAATTAACAGTCCCCTCATTTGCATAATGAGGCAGAAATGCAAAAAGAAATGTGTAAAGAAATGTATAAAGTTTGGGAAAATAAATAAGGGGTGAAATGCATACTTTTAAAAAATCAATATAAAATAAATGCAAAAATAAATAAATGTAAATTAATTAATTAATTTAAAAATTAATTAAAAAAAATACATAAATAAATACAATTAAATAGAAGAGTAAATAAATAAGGGAATTAATACAAAGATAAATAAATAAAGAGGCAAATTAAAATGAATGAATGGCTATATTTATTAATTAATGGCTATATTTATTTTTTATATTATTTTTGCTACATTTAATGACATATTTATGTATTTATTGAGTCATTTATTTATTTTTTATTTTGGCAGGTTCCGTCCTCCATAGATAAATACTTCATACAACCCACTCCATCTCATGTAGGTAATACACTGACTATGGAGAAGAACCTCACTGAGAAACACCTGAACAATCCTTTAAGATTAAACTCAGGCGTTATATAGTTTTGATACCTTTTTGATGAACGGTCTCAGTTTCCTCCACGTCTCTCCGTTCAGCATCCTGTTGAGCTGCGAGCGCCGTGAGCTGAGCCGACTGTTTTACCAACGACACTCTGTAGAAGTAATTCTTCCAGAAGACTTCCTCTTTCACCCTGAAATGAATGACACGGAGGAAACGGCAGTCATCTCTGTGGTGGAATGTAATATTTGTGTTTTTAATAAAACCCCACTCTCAAGCAGGGAATGATGAAAACACATTTATAAAGTATTGTGTGAGAGTGAAGAGACGCTCACTGTTTGGGGACCAGATGGAAACGCATCTTCCGGAGCAGCTCGTCTTCCTCCAGCATCACCAAGGCAACCGGATGCATTTGCTCAAAGTCAAAGTGAAATTGGACCCCAGCGGGAGGATCTCGCAAAAAATTTCTTTTGTCCTGAAAACGAGTGAAGCAATAAACTGAAGTTTTTTATTGAAACTATATTGATGCATGTTTTATAAGGAGTAATACTCACAGCTGAGAGAGCTAGAATCTGCTGCTGGATGGTGTCCTCTTCATTATAACCGACCCACGGCGGCACAGCAGCACCTAAAGGAACAATGAAAACCAGCCTGTAGTTACCCTACTGTAATATATAATATACTTAAATATCATGCACAATTATTT
Source organism: Sebastiscus albofasciatus (assembly GCA_916701655.1). Classification (NCBI taxonomy): domain Eukaryota; kingdom Metazoa; phylum Chordata; class Actinopteri; order Perciformes; family Sebastidae; genus Sebastiscus; species Sebastiscus albofasciatus. Next base: position 7,238 of record CAKAOI010039439.1, read on the forward strand.
GTTTTATTGAAAAATAAACATTTTCATTTGTGCATGAAAAATAAATTTAAAAGAAAGGAAAAATACAAACAAGCGTACAAATACACGCATGTATTTGTAGAAAAAATAAATAATTATACACATTATAATGATACATCAACTTAAATATATATTCAAGTAAAATAGTGATGACATATATTGAATATTAATGATAGTAAACATAACCTATAATAAAAGGAAACAATAAAATATAGTAATAATAATAATAAAAGGTATAATAATAACATTAGTATACTTTTATAGTAGTAATAATTCTTTTTTAAATAATAAGATAAATGCAAAAATAAATACATTTTAAAAATAAATAAAAGGGAATTAAAATTAAACGGGAGTAAATAAATAAGGGAATTAATACAAAGATATATAAATAAGGAAGCAAATTAAAACAAATATCAGTTTATGTCACATTTTATCAATTAATTAATGGCTACATTTATTTTAATATTATTTTACTACATTTAATGACATTTATTTATTGATAGATTTTTTATTTTGGCAGGTTTTGTCCTCCATAAATAAGGACTGAATGCACCAGATGTAATAATGCATAAATACTTAATACATACTGTACATAAATAAACATACTATTTAGTACTTACCAAACGTTTTTGCTTTTTTCTCCTGAACAAACTTTTCTTGTTCTTTCTGGAATTCACCCAAAATGGTCTGAAGGAAGAAAATATATCATTAAATAGGACAAAGAACAAAGAGTTTAAATTAAGACCCCAAAAGATATTTATATGCAATATGGATACGATTTTTTTATTATTATTATTATTATTATATATTATTCATAATTATTTTTGATTATTTTATTTTTAAAAATCCAACTGCACAATAAATTGAACAATAATTCACCTGTATAATACTCTGTTATTAATACTGCATTTATACTGTACATTTCAGGAAATATTCTTAAAAATTAAATTCTTATTCATACTATTATTGCATTTATATTTAACAACTTTAATAGCTCCACTTTCTCAACATTTTTATTTATATATTTACACTGTGGTTATACAGCATATTGTACATATTTCTCATTTTTATATTTATTTATATTATTCTACATATATTGTGTTATATATTGTTGCATTACGTACATAATTTACATGTTACACACTCCTTTATTTCTATTTTCTTATGTTTCTTTATGCTTTTATATAAGAGCAACTGTAACAGGGATCAATAAAGTATTTCTGATTGTGATATTTACCTTATCAATAATGCCATTGATCCTCCCCTCCTCCACACTCTTCTTCAGGGTTTGTGCTGTTTCAACGACAGACTCTGAGAGTTTCTTTGAGGCGATGCTGGCGAAGTTATAAATATATCCTGCAGAGAAACAACAGAAACTCATTATACTGAGAATCTACTGCAGAAATACAGCTGTTATTATTACATTATTACACATGCTGCAGCAAAGAGACACATAATAACTCTACTATTACAACAATTACTGCAAAGTTTATATCATTATCAACTGTATCAGACTCACCACTGAAGCCTGTCGCCTGTTGGAGCAGCTGCAGAGGTTGTTGAGCTTCTTCTTCACTCTCAGAAACAGAAACAGCTGTTTGTTTGTTTACATCCTGATTCTCTTCATCTTCTTCTTCTTCTTCATCTTCTTCTTCTTCTTCATCTTCTCTCCCCAGCCAGCTCCCCCAGCTCTTAAACATACTTTAAATAGTTTTAAACTGTACAATAAACTTAAAACAAGTTATTTAAGATGTTCTAATTATGAATTCACTCCGTTTTAAGGCAGTTTTCTGATAGTTTTAAACTATAACAGGAGCTGTTATGGTGACGTTTTCACCCCTTCAACCATTTCCGCGAATATGTTAAAGTTTGTCCCTACTGGATACTCGTACCACCCCTGCTACAGGTTGTCATGGAAACGTACGCGCTCCATTCGAAGCCAAAGAGTATAGAAGCGCAGAGATGAACAACAGACGAACAAATACAATAAAATTATTATACACATAATAATGATACATCAACTTAAATATATATTCAAGTAAAATAGTGATAATGTCATATATTAAATATTAATGATAGTAAACATAACCTATAATAAAAGGAAGCAATAAAATAAAATATTATTATTATTATTAATAATAATAATAATAATAACGGTAATAAAATAAAAAGTATAGTAACAATATTAATATACGTTTATAGGAGTAATAATAGAAAAGTAATAGCAATAAATAAATAAAAGATAAATAAATGCTATAAAGTTATTATGAAGTCTCAACTCTGATATGGGATATGTCAGTGCATGTCACAGCCTGAGAGACAACAACAACAACACATAATAGATGTAACTCACACTCTGCCTTTTATTTACTTTATTACTTTATATATATATATACATATATATATTACATTTATCATTTGATATTGCAATATATTGTTATTAATTGTTTTTTTATTTGTTTGTTTGTTTTATTGACACAGCAAACATTAATTACATATTTATTGTTTTCTTCCATTTACATGCATGTTCTTTTTCAATATCTATGTATTGTAATTTGCTTAATGAATTGTATACATGTATATATATGCTTTTGTTTTTATTTTGTTCTTTTTTTATTTTTTATTTATTATTGAATTGACGCTTTGGCAATATCGTTCACCTGACAGTCATGCATATAAAGCAAATTGAATTGAATTGAAACTCTCGTGTTTTTTTGTTGACAACAGATGAACTTGTCACTTTCTCCTCTTGGCATTAAACGTTCTTTGGCTGAGCTAACTAAGTTAATGCTAGTTCACATAAGCTAGTTAAATAGCTAATTTTCTACGGTTAAAGCTACCTAACGTGATGTGTAACACCCTAGAAAGTTATTATAAAGTCTCAACTCTGGCGTTAAACGAGGTTTATATCTCTTTATAGAACAGTTCTTTATTTTTATTTTTATTTATACTTTATTTTTTCGAGATTATTTTCATAGTTTCAAGTTTATAAACAAATATACAAACAAAAGAATAAACTTAAAGGAATTTATTTAAAGGTTCCATATCATGCTCATTTTCAGGTTCATACTTGTATTTTGTGTTTCTACTAGAACATGTTTACATGCTGTAATGTTAAAAAAAAACACTTTATTTTCTCTGCTTGAATATACCTGTATTCACCGTCTGTCTGAAACGCTCCGTTTTAGTGCATTTCAATGGAATTGCGTTGCTAGGCAACAGCTTGGGTCCATGTTTACTTCCTGTCAGCTGAGTTATTTACATCCACTGCAATAGGAAATTAACTAGGACACATTTAGAATGTTTATGTTTTAAACCGTGTAAATATTGTATATTTGTGACATCACAAATGGACAGAAATCCTGACGGCTTGTTTCAAACGCACAATTTCTGAATACAGGCTGTGTGTATTTTTCCGTATATTGAGTGTTTTGATACTTTCACAGTATTTATATAGAACTTAAGTCTGCTTTATAATAAAAAAAAACATGAAAATCTTTTTTATAATATGGGACCTTTAACATAAGCTAGTTAAATAGCTAATATCTACGGTTAAAGCTTCCTAACGTGATGTTTAACACCCTAGAAAGTTGTTATAAAGTCTCAACTCTGGTAAAAAGTGGGTTTATATCTCTTAAATACAACAGTTCTTCTTTAGAGTGACCTTTATTGAAGCTAACGCTGCTAGCTGCTAGCTGCCGGTAGATGGCGCAGTCGCTCTGCGCTCCACCTGTTGTCCTGGATGGATGCTAGTTAGCCTAGCCTAGCCTAGCTCCATGTAGCCTCTCAGTGAGTGTCAGTGTGTCGTCTCTGGGATTGAGTCATGAAGCAGGATCTCTCGGACTGAACTGAACCTTTAAAACAGCAGGAACTATTAGTTTATCCTCCTGAAACTCGGTCCTATTAACTAAGTTAACTAATTACTGAACAAAGTGATGAATTAGAGAGTTAAACGGTTATAAAAGATGAGTTATGTGTGAGGTTGAAGTCTGGATACAACAAGCTGCTGATCTGATCACCGGTTCATCAGGAGCGGACTCCTCAGGTAGGAACACTTTAAACACTTTAAACACCTTTTAATGTTTAATACAAGCTGCATCACTCAGTTTAGTTCATGTTAAAGTGTTTGTTTTAACACTGAGAGTCGGTTTAGTGTGTTTAGCTCGGTTTATTTTAGTTTATCTGTTGGTTAAAGCAGCAGGAGAGGAGAGATGGTTTCTATTGTTGCTGCTCCACATTATTACTGTTTAATTCAATTCAATTCAATTTGCTTTATTAACATGACTGCCAATTCAATAATAAATAAAAATAAAAAAGAACAAAATAAATAAAACAATTAATAACAATATATCGCAATATCAAATGATAAATGTAATAATAAATAAAAATAAAAAAGAACAAAATAAAAACTATATATATATATATATACAATTCATTAAGCAAATTATAATATATAGATATTTAAAAAGAACATGCATGTAAATGGAAGAAAACAATAAAGAAGTAATTCATGTTTGTTGTGTCAATAAAACAAATAAAAAACAATTAATAACAATATATTGCAATATCAAATGATAAATGTAATAATAAAAAA
>CAKAOI010039440.1:0-78437 GCA_916701655.1 Sebastiscus albofasciatus
CAAAAAAAAAGTTTGAAAAAATGTCTGAAAAAAAAGTCTGAAAAAAAGTCCGAAAAAAAAGTCCGAAAAAATGTCCGAAAAAAAGTCTGAAAAAAATGTCCGAAAAAATCTCCGAAAAAAAGTCTGAAAAAAAAGTCTGATAAAAAATTCTGAAAAAAAGTCTGAAAAAATGTCCGAAAAAAAGTCTGAAAAAGAAAAAGTCTGAAAAAAAAGTCTGAAAAAAAGTCCGAAAAAAAAGTCTGAAAAAAAGTCTGAAAAAAAAGTCCAAAAAAAAGTCTGAAAAAAAGTCTGAAAAAAAGATCTGAAAAAAATATCCCTGCATCCAGCTACAACACATGGATAGTTACTTATTCTAAAAACATAATAAATATAATATATATTATAAAACGGTGGAGATGGACAGTTTTGGTCACTGCATTACCATTTATTATCCCAGCCCAGTCGCCTGGAAAAATGTTGTAATTGTACATTACTGCAAACAACAGATATGTTGAATGTCAACGTTTTTGTATTCAGGCAGAGCAAATGACGCAGAACAATGAGCGACACTCAGAGCAAGTGACATAGTATAGCAAGTTACCATTATTGAAATTTACGTGGTATGACAGTTACATGATATAATAACGAGTATAACAAGCAAGAATGTCCATTAAGGGTGAGTGGGAGGGTCTAACAAACATAGGACTTTCACCCAGGAGACCACTGTTTGTGTCCACTAAGGGCGGCTGTTATATATCTACTGTAGAGACATTAGTAACGTTATAATTTGATCACAAACCATGATTTTTTTTAATAACCTTAACCATGTAGTTTTGTTGCCTAAACCTAACCAATTGTTTAACAACGTTAACCCCATATCATGGTGCGTTTCTGCAAGCATGATACGAGATACGCATTTCTGGTTCAGAAACGTCAACATTCAACGTATCCATGGTTTGAAGAAACGTAAAATGACAACATTTTTTCTGGCTACTAGGTTGCTAATCGACTGGTCATGTAGGGTGTAAGAAGCATTGTATCTACACAGTATGACTTGAAAACACAGACATTGTCCAGTACACACACACACATAGCACATACAGGTGCAACAAACCAGTAAGGCAGTGATCGTCACATACAGCCCGCCAAAGGTTCCTATCCATTGTGCAGAATATTAATGAATTCACTTCAACTGCTGCATATGCAGCCTGTTGAGCTCTCAGGATAGTCTATTTATGTCTACTACCCGCACGAGCCAAACAGAAATTCTAGAGGGCGAGATTTACCAAAAAAGTTTTGGCAGCGCACCAGTTGTTGTCTTTCAGCTGTAGCATGCTAGTCTGCATAGTCTGGTTAACCAGATTACTCATAACGATTTGTGTCAAACTGTCTGCCAACATTGTTCAACCGAAGTCGGGTATGTCTGTGAATACACATCAAACATTTATTCCGAATTAAAAACTTATGGTCAAAGTGCTTGAGCCTCGCTACAATGTGCCTTCACGTGTGTATTTATGTCAGTCCGTTGTATACACAAGCGCAAGCTGAAATTCAGGGATTATAGGACTGCATTTTGCAATTACGTTTCCATAAATACAGATTTTAATCATCACTAGGCCAACTACCTCTGTGGCGGAGGTCTGAGAGCATTTTCTAGTTAAGTAACTAGTTATCATTATGGATTTTTTAGGAGGAACATTAATTTTGTAAGAAAGTGAACATATACTAATTAGGCCTAAATAAATTTAAAGCAAATATTTTGTATCTGAAAGTCTGGCCCTCACTGGCTCACAGTTTGCTCAGAAAAATTCTGACCCTTGGACAAATGTAGTTGATGGCCCCTGCAGGAAGGACTGAAGTCAACATCAGTGGGTCTATAACAACAACCATGTCCCCCAGAAGACAGGGGAGTATGATGAGAAGAAAGCAGCCAACTACAATAGCTGCACACAATACATAATGCTGGAGGGGAAGGTCAGTGTGCCCCTCCCCTTCCACTGTATAGTACTGATGGGGAAAATGTCAACTGTGGCATTCAATCAACTAGCTGGGAATCATTTAGTAATCATTCCTCTTCAACGCCTGGCAAAGGCAGAAGGGAAGGAGGAGGGGGAGAGAAAGAGATAGCATGTGAATAAAGCATGAAATGGAGAGATAGTGAGAGAAGAGAAGAAGACAGAGACAGAAGGGGAGTGAGCAACAGCCTGCCATTGGTAGCTGAAGCGTGTATGTCTTTGACAGCAGACAATAAGCCCAGATGGTAACTCTTCCTTTGTTAACTTTGATGGATATTTCACATTCGGCGTCAAGGCTGAGGAAATTTCTATATCACCTACAATAGATTGTTAGCCATCATTTACCTTATGGTTCCTCCCTGAACGTTTCTTAGGGAAATGCAAGTGTCTCTTTTATTGTGCTAAATACTCTCACGCTTATGTTCACACAGGGCTCTTGAAAATCAATCAATAGGATTATGTATGAATAAGTCAAGTGAATCACATTGAAATTGCTCCCCATCTAGCATGATATACTTCATATGTAGCCTGGCCAATGTGTTTGCATGATGGATGGCATTACTAAAACATCAGTGTAGGAACAATTACCCCGGGCACATTATTTACAGTTTGAAGAGTGAATGATTTGAATGAGTTTTTTATCCAGTCCAACATGGGCTGTTTCAGACCTCCATAGCACATGGACGCCTGGCCATGCTGCACAAATGTAAGGCCTTAGATGTCTGGATGAGCACTGTTTCGGTTTGTATATTGAGACAGAGAACCATTTGGGTCAAATTTGGCCAAAGCCAAATTTTGATCAGGAGGAACAAAGTGACTGAGCCTGTATTTGCAAAATCAAAGACTCAAGCTGTGGCAAGGTGATGATTAAAAGCACGTTGTCTGTTCTCACAGAACTAGGGTTAGGCTGGGGACACACCAACCCGACAACAAAGAACTAGCGGCGACGAAGGCCGCCTGTTGTGTTCCCTCAGATCAGATGAGATGAAGATAAAAAATGAGAGGAGCCCTCTGACACTCACCAATGGCCCCAAACTGTCCGACTGTCGGCTTGGTGTGTCAGGGCCCTTAAGGTTTTCATCCATTGCTATATATCACACATATTGTAAAGGCTTAAAAGGGTGAAGCTCAGTGCCAGCTGTCCCTGTTGTGAGATCAACGTGACACAATGCCATGACTTGGGGTCACATAAAGATGCAGGCCATTGCTCTACCACCCTTCTCTAGTAGGGGCGTGAAGTCAAAGCCACCCTTACCGAGCCTGACCGCCCTGACACAGTTCAACAATCAGGCCAACGAAACAACCCCCACCTGTGACCGTCTTTGAAAAAGAAGAATGGGACACATATAGGTCTCTGCTAGACCTCTACACACTGCACCTATAGGGGATCCCAGAAACACCACCATCTTGGAGAAAGACAGTATTAGGATGGCCACCAGACACCGATCAATCATACTAAATGGCAAGGAGGTTAATGATTGATGATCATACTAAGGTAATAGTTAAATTAGGACTTTTATAGAACTTATTTGAGTACCATAACAGCATTATTAACATATTCATTAGTTTGAATTGAGTTTCTAAAATAGATTTATTTTTTCTTTAAAACTTTTTGTCCCCTGCATAATGAAGAAGATTAACTGCTGGCACCGACTGGCCTATCATTCAGTATGCTTACTGTAGGCTCATTTAGCTTGAGATACCCATTCCAGCTCATTTAGTGAAGATGAGGCATAATAACTCTAGCAAAGAATATAACTCAGACTGTCTAGGGCAGAATTTATAAATAAATTATTTAGAAATAGGTTGCATCACATTAGGCGGAAGCAGTCACAGAACTATATACCCCCAACTGCAATTTAATCATTGTGAGAGTCAGGGGGGAAGATAAAGTTTTAATTATAATTGTATTTCCGCAGGAATCCGGTATCGGAAGGTCAGATTGAGATTGGCACTGGTGTTCCGGTTGATCTACCCCATTCCAATGCGGCTCTGTTCCGGTATAAAAGGAAAGACATATCCAAATATCCCCAGTGTAACAGAGACAGATAAAAGTGTGTATAGAGTTGCGATAACACACTGGGGAGGAAGTAAGACAGAGGCTTGTAGCCAAGAGACAATGCAGTACTGTGTTACAGCCAACATTAGAAGACAGCATCTTCTTTTAGCTTTTGTTCTGTTTCCTTTAGGTCGACAATATTAACAGTTTTTGCAAATTCAAAATAATCTAATGTGCTCTCTCTTGCCTTTTCAAGCTGTGATGTGTTGAAAAGACCAAAGGTGACAGAGAAATAATTTCCTGCAGTAAGTAGCTGTGTGTTAATGTGTGTGCATGTGTTTGCCCATACTGTCTCAGGTTTTAGGTTATAAAAATGCTTGCAAATTAATTCTTGTGATCCACCCTCGTATTTCTCTCTCTGTCATTTGCTTGGTGATGAGGATATATTACACACATTCTTCAATTACAGAAAATTAGGTCAGGGTTGGAAATTAGCAGAGACAATTGAATCGTTCCATGAGAAAAAGACAACTCAATCGTCAGGCACCCTACCTAATGAGTGAGCAGAGCGCCGCTTCTGGTTCGCTTCTGAAACAGTGTGGCGTGTCTGAAGGACTCACAAGCACTGTCCAGCGTAGACGCGATCAGCTCTGGCGTCTACACATCGCTGCCGGAATGCGGCATGGCTGAGCCCGGTAGAATAGTGTTGTTACTAACTAGCCTATGTGGCTGTTGTCTGGTAAAAGTTAGCCTTGTCTCCTCCTGTAGCTTCACGACCAATCAGGTTCTTTTTCTTCTTTTTCTTCTTCTTCTTTGCCGTGAGATAAAGACTAATGGATTGTATTACTTTTTTATTGCACAAATGTGTACAAAAAAAAAAAAAAACGTTTAGCAGACTTAAATGACAATAATTGCTCATCTTTCTGTGATTCTTCTCTGAATTTGGATTTAATAACTTGGTAGCACATCTAATCTCTTTGATTTTAATTGCTGCACTATTATATCAATACTTAATAAAAACAGGGAAAGGAGAAAGTGTGCCCTGAAAGCATTTGTAAAATTATACAGTATATCCATTATTGCCTGGTGTTTTCTAAGCTATTTATTGTCTCAGAGCAGATTAATAAAATCAATGAAGTTTAATTTTGAGGATTCGTGTGATTTAACAACAGCAGGGTTATGAACAGTTTATTTACCCTTTATAATAACGGTTGGTTTCTTTGTTTCTATTATGATCAACAGTGAAAAGAACAGGCATATATGTTTGTGAGGCAACTCTTTGCATTTAAATCCTACAAAAATTAAGTCACAAAGAGAACAAAAGAGAACAAGAAAGAACAAAGCAAATTTGATATGGGTTACAAAACATAAGCATCATCAAAGGATACTGTAGAAAAAATATGCACAGTATATTGTCCATTTATGTGTTTCTGTACGCAAATCTGTGCCACCTTACACGTACTGCATGTAAAGTGACAGTACTTTGTGAGAGTGCTAAGTGGCATTATAGCATATGTTCCCACTGGCAATAAGACATGAAAGCAGAGAAGAAGAGAGTGTCAGATGGGAGAAAGGAGCAATGTTGGAGGTAGAAAGTGACAAAGAGAACCATGACTGAATTGTTACATTAAGGTCAATGTTTAATTACAACCCCGGCTCATTCTCTGCCTCCGCTGTATGTGCAAGTGGCAATAATTAACCATTGATTGGACAGGCTCATGGAGAGCAAATATTATCATAATGGTGTGCCAACCAAGTGTGTAATAAATGTACTGTATACAGTTCGTCTAGACATGTAGTCAATTTTCAAACAAAATCTACTACTTGGCCGATGGCCTCAAATAATTGGTCTCAAATAATAGACACAGTCTATTGAGCAAATAAAGGCCAAAGAGGGGGAAGGGGAATTAAGGTGAAAACAAAATTACTGGTACATGCACATAAGTGGTTTGCATTGTAAATTCAGCATAATGTACATTTCTACAGCATTATTAAATATCAGCAAAACAACACAGTTCTGTTATGCACATCACTCTGCTGCTGTGAGCTTCTGCTCTCACTTGCTTTATGGTGATCTACTTTACTTTGCTGTGCTTTCTCGGTGTTTAGCTACTCTTGATGGAACTCAAAACTTCCTGTTGATGTTTTACAATAAAAGATCTCAAGGGAATGGATTGTACTACCAGAATACAGTTTGTTGCATGCAGCACTTTTGTAATATACATAACATTTTCCTTATTTTCTTTTGTCATAATTTATCTTAACATTGTCCTTTCTTATTTCACTCTTTAGCCATGCTAGTGGCATAACTCTTGGGATGGCAATGTTGATCTGTTGGTCAGTCTGTCCAACCCTTTTGTCCAGACTGAAATATCTCGCCGACTAATGGATGGATTGTCATGGACTTTTGTACAGATATTCATGTACGCCATAGTATGAATTCTACTGACTTTAGTAATCCCTTGTCATTTCCTTTAGTCCCACCATGAGGTTGACACTCTCTCAAACTGACACAAACTCTTTCGATCACAGCAAACACATGCTTAACGAGCCCTCTGCATCACTTTTCGGTCGCAGTAGACACGTCCTTAATGTTAACTTAAACTTTATTACAATCATCATATACATACAGGTACATACATGAAAGTTGACCTTTGCATTTAACCCATCCTAAGCGTAAGCAGGAACAGTAGGCTGCTGTAAAGCGCCCGGGGATCAAACCGACAACCTTGCGGTTAAAGGACAACCGCTACAGCCGCCCCGCAGTGAAGTAAACAAAAACGCGTGCTTAGGTTATGGCAATAAAACCACTATAGTTTACAGTATAGGTTTAGCAAAAAACAACATGGTTGGGATTAAAACTTCGTTTATACAGTGAAAATTACGCTGAACATTGTGAACAGGGGACATGAACGAACAGCTGATTGTAACGTGATGCGCAAGACACAACGTTTTGTGTAAATTAGCCAATGTTAGCATGCTTACACTCTAAACTAAGGTGGCGAACACGTTAAACATTATACCTGCTAAACATCAGCATGTTAACTTTGTCACTGTGAGCAAGTTAGCTTGCTGACATTAGCATTTGACACAAAACACCATTGTGCGTGAGTACAGCCTCACAGAGCTGCTGAAACGGCTGTAGAATCGCAGTCTTGCTTCCCATTTTGTCCTCTGAAACTTTGAGGACTGCTAAGCAATGATTCATAATGGGTAGTGTTTTTCAGGGGTGTTTTTCAACTTGCTTGTTGTATGAACATAGTGTATGAATAAGTTTGGTTACTTGTCTACCCAGTCAATGTCACTTTCATTTTCAGATTTAATTATTTCAGTTTTCTTAGGTTTGATATCTGGGTAGTATACAGTATTTAAAGTTGCATGGTCTGGATACTGCTTGCAGTAAGTTAGTATCGGTATCAAGGATACACCTATAGATAAACTGATGAACTGGTTATACACAGGGTTAATTTGTGTCTAGCAAACTGTATTCAAATGTCTTGTCCTTCTCAGTAGTAGCTTACTATGGTGCAAAAAATGAGTGTGGACTCATGTCTTCTTGCAGAAGAATTGTCTTCAAAGGCTATGCATCTTTCATCCCAGTCAATGTAATGTGAGTGCACACAAGGATTGTATTGGCAATCTGCTCTTGTGACAATAATTGCATAACAACCTTAAAACTACGGTTCATGAAATATACATTATTTAAATTAAACAATTCCAGAGTCCATGTAAAGTGTCACAAATACATGCATTATAAAAGATGAGTTTCTTATCAACAACTCATTGACATATGACATTATTCTCTGTAGTTGCATGTTTTATACAGTATTTCATGAATCTTTGACAAACATTTTGATGAAGGGTTTGTTACAGATACACCTCTTTTGTTCTTTGTGATTGGTGTGTTGACACATGCAATATCTCTTGATTTAGTAGCTGTAAGTGCAACAGGGCTGGTATGGCAGGGTTTTTGATTGTGAATTAGTTTTTTATGTACAACCATAACTGTGTCCATTCTAACTCATTTGCATGTTGTTTTGTTGTGAGCGGATGTGTATGTGTGTGTGTGAGTGTGTTTATGTATGCACAGACAGACAGAAAGACAGACAAACGCTCGTCATTCACCTCATTGCTTTACAGTTGGGAGGGACCCATCCATATTTGATATATTTCAATCCATAATTCACAGACCAAACCTCAGTGCCTTACCAGTGAGCGACTCATAATAGGATGGGACATCTTTCCCGTTTTCCCTCTCGCTCTGTTTCACGCTCTCGCACTCACTTTGACTCTTTTCCTCTTCACATCTCGCTTTCGTGTTTGTTTTTCTTTGTCTTAGTGTTTTCTTTCACACAGATAGCCTGGCTTCAGTATCAGTCCACCCCCGATGTGCTAAGCAACTTTACAGCTTTTATCAGTTATTGTAGAGCAAGAAGGTTCCACAACCCATTCACAGTCCAAATAGCTTGGTTCAGATAGAGTTCTCAGAATCCACTATCCAGTTAATCTACAATCCTGTAAAAGTGACCTTTCAGTCTTTGCCATTGTCTACAATCCATTACAAGCAACTAATGGATCATCCACAACCATATTCTCCAGACATACACAGCACACGATACAAATACAGCTTGTTGCAAGGTTTAAAAGCTACATTGCACAGCTGGATTGATCCACTAGCTGGACTTCACTGTGTTTATGTACTGTATCTGACATGTTTTTGAGGACTGCGTTACGTTATGTTTTGCTATACTGGGATTCAATATGTTTATCTTTTTATCTAACTTCAATGAATTAAGGTGTTTTCTCAGAGATAATATCCACCAGATATTTCACTTTACTGCCGAGTTGTAAATGTAAGACACCCGGATGCATGTGCTGTCGATGCACTTCACTACCCATCAGGTAATTTGCATGAAAGAGTTACGTGGGATCAAAGGTGTCAAGGGAGGTGTAAAAGCAATAACACATGATCTAAAATTATAATCTATTAGCAGATTAATCAGTGAACTAATTAACTAGTTAGATTATCTATTAAGTGGTCCATCTATTGAAGTTACCCAACCATATCAGATCGCACAGATTATCTCCCTCCCTGTCACTTTCTCCTATCAAATAACGTATAGTAGCTATGCAGCCATTTTAATCTTGCATAATATATTTCCCACCTGTAATCTCAATCATCAACTTTCACTAATATAGAAAATATCCAATTAAGTATATCTATTCTCAGACTTCAACCCCCGCACCTTTCTCCTCTCCTGCTCTCCTTTTCTCTCCAACCCACTCTCCTCCCGTGGGCTTTGGTCAGTAATTGTGGTGGATATAGGGTCTATTCTCACCTCCCCCAGGCTTAAGATACCTTCACAGACTGGTCAGCAGTAGACTGTACTATACACTACCGCAGACTCGGGCTATGATTCACCTCACTCTGCAAATAACACCTACAGGATCAAGTGTCCATCCATACAGATTCACTGCTCAAATGCTTTGTTTTGCTCCTCTCGCAGTCTCATGTTTGCATGGATATTATTTCATTATTTTGTGTTAGTTGTCTCGCTGATGATTGCATTTGTCCACTCCATGTTTCTTTATTTCTCTTTTCCACGTCTACCTGTGTGAACTGTTCTTCTTGTTTGTGGTGACTAAGCACTCACTTTACCTCCACTTACTCAACTTTAGTATCCGGTGTCTCAAGGTTTGTGTGAGGATGTGCACATTGCATGGCAAAAAATTAAGTTATATGAGTGTGTTTGTATGGACAAATACATTTGTTTGGGAAACAAATACAGTAAAAACTGATTAAACCTTTGCGACAGCAGTTTATATCTTGCACTCAGTTAAAAGGTTTTCAGTAGGTTTTTCCAGTGGGACAAATTGTTCGAAATGAGTGAACAATTATGTCATATAATACATGTTGACAAATCTTTCATTGAAGGGGTTCGAGGAGAAAAATACTGTAGAGGGCTCCTTTATCCTAAATAATGGTCTGAAGAGGTTAACAAATTGCATACTGTGGAAACAGACCAGACCCCAAATCACCTTTCCAATCCAATCCAATCTAATCACCGTTCCACTCACACGGCTCCATTTCCAAGAAACTTGGCATACCCACAGAATGAGGGCACAAGAGTAAAGCCAACAAATCTTTGCAATTTGGTGATATTGTTTTTATTTTACAATGAACAGTGGTGGTAAGTACATTAACTCAAGTACTGTCCTTAAGTCCATTATTTACATTTTCTGCCACTTTGTAATACACTACATTTCAGAGAAAAATATTGTATGCGATGATGTAAGTGATGACTTTAGTTACTAGTTATTTGCAGATTCTGATTAATAATACAAAATAACATCTTACTAAGGATAAAGATCAGACTTTATTGATCCCTTGGTAACATTCAGCCCCTGTTCATTGGCGGGGACTGTGTGGAGAGGGTCTCAGACTACCGGTTTCTGAGAGGTTGAACTGACCTGGAGCGTCAACACCACAGCTATCACCAAGAAGGCACAGCACTGCACTTCTTGAGAGTACTCAGGAATAACCACCTCACACAAAAACTGCTTGTGTCCTGTTATCGTTGCTCAATAGAGAGCATCCTGACATACTGCATCTGTGTGTGGTTCTCCAGCTGCACAGCTGCAGACAGGAAAGCGCTCCAGAGGGTCGTCACCACAGTCCAAAAGATTATCGGATGCCCTCTCCCCTCCCTAGAAGATCTGTACAGTTCCCGCTGTTTCAGGGAAGCACAGCATATTCTCAGGGACCCATCTCACCCCGGACATTCTCTCTTTGAACTGCTGCCCTCAGGCAGACGTTTCAGGACATTGAAAGCACCATGGACTTACAGATTAAAGAACAGTTTTTATGCCAGAGCCATAACTGCAGTAAACACAGCAAAAACTTGAACATCTCGTAAATATTTACTGTGCAATAATGATATGAGTCATGCAATACCTGCAGAATGTGAATGAATTATTTTTTTTCATATAGTTTTAGAGGCACATTATTGTTTGTTTCTTGCACTTTTAAGGGTTGCATTTCAATTTTGTTGTACTTGTACAATGACAATAACGACAATGACAATAAAGATCTATTCTCTTCTATTTACAAGGTAATCAGCAGTGTAAATGTAGTAAAAAAAACAAGCAAATGTTAAAGCAATGGACATATTAATGCATAAATAATTATAATTCAATAATATAATGTAAAGTATTTCAAAATGGGCTTTTCTGTATAATCTGTACTTTTACTTTTTTGTACATTACATCTATGTTGATGCTTTACTTAAGTAACATTTTGAGTATTTCTACACTGCAGTAATGCTTTTTTTACTTAAGAAGAGTACTTCTTCCACCACTGCCAATGAATAGAAAAAATGTCTCAAGAAAGCAAATCTCAAGAAGATGCCTCCTATACTAATTATTTCATTGTATAAACTTAGAATCTGCATAAAAAAGATTCACAGTTCTGTTTGCACAGAAAAACAAAAGTTGATGTGTTTTTTTCTACAACCCAGTGGCGTGTCAGAAGATGCTGTTTGTTACGTGTTTAATTGCGAGTTAAGTAAAAGAAGCAGCTTACATGAGAGGGGTTTATGTGATTTGGTTTGTTGCTTCTTCCAACCAATGCTATGATAATTGCTCTGTGGGCTTTCTTCTGCAATGAGTTGCTTCGAGGAACTAATCTAGACAGATAGAAATGCAATTTCTCTTTGTCGGAGTGCTAAAACAAAACAAAGAAGCTCAGAAGGGTAGTTGAAAAAAAAAATATATAGGAGAGTATTCAGTTTTTATTAAGCTTTCATTGGCTTAACTCCAAACCAAGTTGCACAAATAAAGTAAGCCTGTATATTTGCAATATACTTTTACAGCCCTTCCTCTTCAAAACTTTATATATAACATGATTAAATATTATTACAAAATGCAATAACATGATTAATATCAAAGACCTTGCATAGCTTAGATGTACACTTTTGACATTCACCTCTCCAATCCACTCACATATACAGTATGTCAACACTCATACACACACGTTAGACAATCTAATGGTGTCCTCTGACATCCAGATGAGTTACTTCAAAGGGTTTAGCTCAGAACGCTCCCGCCTCTGATACCTTAAACAACTCCCCAGAGTGTTGGAGTGTTGAGCACACACACTCATATACACACAGTCTTGCACCTCAGCAAAAATACACTGATTGGTCCCAGTGTAGAGCCACTGAGAGGAATAGTAAAAAAATACAGGAAAGAGAGGAAGAGGTTGTTTATTCCTCCCCCCTTTTGAGAATATATTTAATGGTACATTTATTATTACTTCATTTCTTTCTGTGGTACTTCTTGTCTTGCTTGTGTTACTTACACATTGTAACCCTTGTTTTATTAGTGCAGGCACCCTCTAACAAGCTTTATAGACTCACTGCAGAGCACCACACCAAACCCTCCTGGTATAGGCTGTATAAATAGCCATCACACTCTAAGTTGTCTTCTACAAAGTCAGCAACTTAAGAAGAGTGACAAAGTTTGAGGGCTCCAATAGTCGTCATAGAACTACAGTTACAAAGTATAACTTTTGTTCTATTTCGAACATGCTTTGCACTTGAGCAAGGCCAAAGGGGATGAAGCCAGATGCTGGATGCACTATTTCTGATCTCACACAATATCATTAGCAGGCAAACACCAAGCTCACCTCTGATCGCATCTGAAAGGCAAGACGGAAAGGAATTAAGTCCATTACACATGCATGTCAGCCTCTGAAAAACAGGATTAAGATGCCCACTAGGCTGATGTCCACACGCAACACACTTTTGACCAAACTTAACTGCCTGGTTGAGAAGAAACTCAGCAGTCGCCAAGCGGCATTCTCCCAGTCTAAAAAGTGAAGCCCATGCAGAAGTGCCACCAATCATGCTTATTAGCTGAGTTGCTGCAGAGGCAAATTACTGTTGCAAATAATACTGTGCAACCGAGTCTGATCTTTGAACAACCACTGCAGACCTCTTCAAAAGTGTAAAAGCGTGGGTTCAAGAGAGAGGCAAGAGAGGTGTCCTACTGCGCGCCTCCTACATCATGTAGGAGTGCGGGAAAAAAAGCGTCTTATGTCTGTTGATTTTCAACACGTCAGAATCTGCTGTATTTTTATCTAATCAAGAAAACACAGTTATGCGTTATGTTGTGATAAATACTAATAAACAAAACTAATTTCTGACTGCAAAATAATTAAACCAAGATCACAAGAATGCAAAACCTGTTACATCAAGCTCACAAAATAATCATTAAATCAAGAATGCATTGCACGGCTGCTTACATAGACAATAAATGGGAAGCGTGCAGGTTGTGGATATGTACCATTACACACACAAATGCCCATGCACACACAGGAACATCACAGCAAAAAAGCCCATAAAAACAATAACTGTTAATAAAAAAAACAGCACATACATTCACATTATAAGACAAGAAAACATGATCCAGTGTTGAAGTTGGCAATTTATGATCAGTCCAGACTCACATACTTCAAATATTTGCATACGAGCATGCACGCAGGCTCAAAAGCACACAAAGAGGTCACAGATCTCACACATAAGCAGCATTTAACACTCTGGCTCTGGTCAAATGAAAAACTCTGGTATGGTATTTTATAAAAAAAAAAAATGTCCCCGCCATCTTTCAAGACAGAGGGAGGCAAAGATAGAGTATATTTATGTAACAAAGACATTAAGAATGTGATAGTGTAATGAAGGTGACTTTGACTCCAGACTGTTAATGTTTAAGCATCTCATGCCCCATCCCGTCTCTCCTGCCTTCACCCATTCCCTCTTGCTCCCCCCATCTTTATTCTCCTCAATCCTTTTATTGTCATCATTACCCAGAGTAATCTCTGCCCACATGCTACTCTGCCTATTGATTGTCTGTGGATCCTTTGCAGCCAGCTGGTTTTTCAAGGGTACGTGCAGGTGAACGAAATATAACCATCTCTTCTGGGTACATAGATTACAGCGACACTTAAGCTCAACTACCACTGATACATATTGCATAGTAGAGACATTTAATCAAACGTATATACCCCAGAAACCACTTTGACCTCCTTTATGCCTGGATGAAAGATGCACGCATTTACACAATCGATCTTATAATTCATGGAATACCTTATATGTTACAGTACTATATTTAAAAATAAATATTCATGATAAGTTGGTCGCACTGCAGGCTCAACTACTACTACTCTTTGGGAACCAAGCTTGCATACCAATTATTCCTTACATAAACACAGTCACATTTCGATTGACCATACGCTAATCCCTGCCTCCAGCTTTCCCTTCTCTCACAGCATATACAGGTATGCAGTGATAACAGTGCCAGATCTACCACTCAAAGTGGACATAAAGGAGAGCTTGAAGAGGCTATTAACATCTAACATCCCTCCCTTCCTCCAATATACAACCACCTGCTATCCAGTGTTAATGTTGGCAGCTATTTTAAATTTGGTCTTAGTCTTAAAACAAAAATGCTTATTAGTTTTAGTCACATTTCATTCATTTTAATCCTTCATAGCTTTAGTTAACGACAACTCAAAACATTTTAGGCCAGATTTGGTTACCGGAAATTACTTTATAGTAAACTTTTGGTCAAATTGTTTTCTCTCTTAGTGTCTTAGCCCTCTGTCAAATGTCCTTTTTAGTCATCAGATTATATTGGAGATTTCAGTCAGTCTGTTCTAGCCCAAACCAATAATTATGTAATTTTAACCAAATTTATTCACATAAGATTTCATCTTTTAATTATCTGATAAAACACACAGGTTGATTGATTAAGAATTCAGCTTTCCAGTTAGTTTGAGTCCTCCTGACTGCACTCACTAATATTATGAGAGCCAATCCGCACCGCCAATATGCAAACATATGCGTTAATCAACCACCCAAACCCCGACCCGCAAACCGCCAACTTTATGCGTTATCGTAGCACAAGTCGGGGCTGAGGTGTGAGACAAGAAGGAAAGAGACAAACCGAGAGCTGCCACTGCAGCACCTACACCGAGGTGTGTGTGTGTGTGTGTGTGTGTGTGTGTGTGTGTGTGTGTGTGTGTGTGTGTGTGTGTGTGTGTGTGTGTGTGTGTGTGTGTGTGTGTGTGTTTAACACACAGAGAGAGAGGAAAAGAAGGTAGAAGGTGTCAAAAATAAAGAGAGATTTTGATTAAGTTTTTATTTTTGAAACTACATTTTATTCTCGTCTTTTCAACGATATTGCATGTTTGTTAAAATGACTGTTGGTGTTTAATGCTGGCGGTGCCGTCTCATCATCATCTCGTCTTAGTCATGGAAAAAAAGGTCGTTGACGAACATTATTGTGTCATAGCTTTAGGTAACAAAATTAACTCTGCTGCTACCATGTGACCAACGTTCCATACATCGGTCATGAGGACACCTGCAAATATTTAGAACCGACTCCTTTTAAGCTATCGTTCCTTCCACTGTGGCCTATATCGTCAACCACAAATCCCTTTAAGTATAACGGGATCATCTCATCAGAAATATGACATTGACAAAACCATAATAACACCGAACAGAATCTCCCTGTCTGCTTGTCTAACTGTATGAAGTAATTCAGTGTATAAACGCTCAGCTTGATGTTCCTCCAGGCCAGTAACACAGGCGGAGGGATCCTCTCTACGCAGCCTTGTCATTGCCTATTAATGACTCTTCACACTAAGTGGCTGCTTGAGCACTGCCTGTTCCCTTGTTCCTGTTGACTCCCATTTGTTGCTTGGCACCTTTTCGGCACCTCTTATGTCAAAACACTCTCATGGAACATGACAAGCCTCACATACTAATACAGCTGTCATTTAACCTCGGGACAGACTATGTTTCATTAACAGCACTGTACTAAAGTGGAGATGAGGAGTGGTGAAGAGAAGTAGGTGCTGGGTCTTTTTTTATGTAACAGTAAAGCACTCATACTGTACTGACTTAGAGGGAATATTATTGCATTGTATTATGCTGCAGCTTACCGTCTTCAGACAGTTTCTTTGATAGGGGTTGAGAATGCAGCCCGTTTTCATTCCAGGGCTTTGGCACGGCCATCGGCACCCCTTAGCGCTAATATAAAACGCACTGGGTGTTCCATTAACTACAATGTAAACCCATCCGTGGCATCAGTAAACGCTCCGAGAAAGTGCACCGGGAGTGTGGTAACGTAGTTTAAGAGCGAAAAGGACACACAGCGGGTGGGCAGAAAGGGGAGCCGGATGGGTCCAACGAACACAAGGCTTTCATCCAGGACACAGCTGCTCGTGTCCCATGCGTCATGTTACAATCAGCTGTTCATTCGTGTCCCGTTTTCACAATGTTCAGTGTCATTTTCACTTTGCAAGCATTGTGGTTTTAAGCTCAACCATGTAGTTCTTTCCTAAACTTAACTAAGTGGTTTTGGTGCTGAAAATAAAGTGACGCCAAGCGGCATGGCAGAGCGGCAGTATATGAGGAGTTGGGATGAGAATGTTACAAAAGAAGCTAATCTACAAAGAAGTTGGTGGAGGTTACAACATTAGGATTCTGCTGTTTTAATTCTTGTAATTGGTCTGTGATTTTCAGTTATTTCAATCATTGATATTTACCATATTACCTTCTGAATATGCTGCCCTCCCTCCTCTATATTTCTCTCTTGTGTTAGTCACACCTTACTCACATTTTTCGGGTGTCAGTCATACTGCCTGATCCTCATCTATCCACACATCTCCGGTGACATCTTCTAAAGAGTTTATCTTCCTCTATGCAATTCCTCTCCTTTACCAATCTCTCTTCGTCTTTCCATCTCACTCTTTTCTCCCTGTTTGTGTGAACTGCTCGACTGTTATCTATAATTTCGCCATGGATAAAGCACTACAACATGTAATGCTCATTTAGTACTGTAGCTGCTAAAAATAACTTGAATGAATGAGCTATCTCTTGAATCACTCTCCATTTTAATATCACTCTCAGCTTTGGCTCGCAGTTTAGATTTTTATAGTGATGAAGTGAAGGTTATTAACCATAAATGGCTGATAAACACTTGGCATTTAGAACAGTGATGCTATAATTTATTCCATCTCTGCAAGACTCTAACCTAAGCTGCATGTTTTTGGCACCAGCATGGGGACATTAGAGTAAGAAACACTATTCAGTCTGCCCAGTTCACTCACACTGAGACACACACACACACACATACACATGTGTATGTATACAAAAAACACACATAAACACAAATGCAAATGTACACAAACATTAATTGAACTGTGCAACTACAAAAAAACAAACAAAAAAAACACACTTTTGTGTTTCCGGCCGTCTGTTGTGTCCCAAATGTGTTTTAACCAAAACTGCATTCAGCTTTGGGTGTAAGTTAGAGTTAGGGTAAGCCTCCTGGTTGCATGCATTTCTATATTGGTGTGTATGTGCGTGCATGAGTTACCTATCCTAAACATCGGCCATTTGACAAATGGTGGGAGAGTGGCTGATGTGGGTTCATCAATCATCCAGACCTTGGTCTATGGCAGGCAAATAAAATAAAACGTCCCAGTTGCATAGGCAGGAGAAATATGGAACGGACTGGACTGACAATGACGGAGACCTCCAGGCATGAGAGACGGGATTCACCTAAAACACACCGGTGCAAGCAAACACATGCACACACACACAAATCTACACTATTACCTTCAGTGCTGTCTGTTCTCACACAGTATTTGCTGATGTTTGCCCACTTTAGCTGCTATCTCTGCATGCAGGGTGTGTGGTCTAGTGTCTGTGTTTTTCCTGTACAGAATGTGTCCTTGACAATCATAATGGACTGGACACTAATGTATAGTAGAGATAGCAGATACATTCCAGCCAAAACTATATATTCATTGAGGAGATTGATATTAAACTGACAGTAGGCAAGTTGTGCAGGGAAGATTGATAATTTGGCACAAATGATCTGCAGGAAAAAAAAAAAAGTCTGTTCTTTTGTCACTTACTGCCTAGCAGCTTCACCGGCACTCCAACTCTGAAGGTAAGGCCTGATTTATACCCTCCTCTCGGGAGGCTTTCTTACATGTTCTGAAGGTCAGAAAGACCCTTTAGATTGTGTGAAGGAGTGAGAGAGCGGCTGTGGAAATCTGCTTCCCACATTTATAGTGACAGGCTGAAATGTAAAGGGCCATCAGGGAAGTGGAGACCACTGCCAATTTCTACTTTTAGGTTCTTCTCTGAACACCTTTCTAGAGCGTTGCTGTTGGCAGCAGATATTGATTATCCAATGCCATTGTACATCGATATCTACCACTAAACTGGAGGCATAGTCTAAGCTTACACTGACTCACTCATTTAAATCATTCTATTGCATAACCATCACATTGGAACCAGTGGTGGAGTGTAGTAATTGGTTTGTGACACACATACTCAAGCCTTAAAAAAAAGGAAGCAGCTATATTCATTGTTTTGGTTTTCCAGCCACACACCTTTTATAGTTTTGGTTCAGTCTCAGTGCTCTCATCGGTCTAGTTTTCAGCCACAGCAGGCAGCTGTTTTTAGTGAAAATGCTCTAAAAACCCACTAATGTACCTGTCCAGTACCAAACAGTAGACAGGCAAATGTTGCAACTATCTGGTGAACATAGTGGATCATTTAGCAGCTAAAGTTCCAGATAGTTCTCTCAGGAGTTGGTGGAGACCAAAAACAAAGCTAAAAGGTGATACTCTGTCAGTGTTCTGTTTACAGCTTGTTCACTGCCCCTAAATAGACAAAAACAAATTCTACTAACAAACTGTTGTTGTTTTTAACATTAATTATTAATCTAGATTAACACTGAACATATTTCTTAAAGTGTTAACTTGATAAAGAACAATAAATCCTAAGAAATGGGAATAATATCACACTCACTGTTTGTGTTATTATGTGTCCTAATCAGGCTGGTAGAGGAAGCACAGATGGCCCGCTACACACATTGTATTGTGGTTGTGTGCTGTATTTACCACATCAGCTTTACTTTTGTTGACTCTGGTCGCTGACATACACAGCTATTTACACATTCATTCGTTCATTAATTCAATACTGTAGGTTTACTCGTTTGCAGGGCAGGTTTAAAACGTGAAACAGAATTCCACGCTGCCCCACGCTGTATATGGAGCTAAACACTAGTGTGAGTGTTTTATTTAATTATTTAGTAACATTTTATTTCCAACGTACTTATTTCATAAGTTTGTAACAGAAGCAGATGGCTAGCACACCGGCATTAAAAGAGCATTAATAGTGTGTCAAATACCTTCATTAAATTATGTGTAGTAGCCTCAATGAGTTGAGTGTGTCTCAGTGTACTGTATATTAGGAAGTATGGTGTGAGTATGAAAAAGTATATTGACTTACATGCCATGTAGATGTATTTTTTTATTGTCATGCAGTTTTCTTTTTTAATCTATATTTCTATTTGTCATTAGTTTCTCATCTCCCATCCAGTTAGTATTTTCCACTTATCATATATTGCATCCATAGATTACAATTTGCAAGAAACCATTTTTTTTTAAATCATACATATTCACTCACGTTTGTGCACACATGCACTACATAAATGAAGCATGCACCGTGTACCTATACATAATTTAAATGTTGCTACATTTAAAGGCTTGGCGTTGCTTGTAAATACTGGAATTGCTAGGACACATACACACACACACACAGACATGCACCTGATTTTGCTTGCGGACAAAAGACAAAATCATGGAGAATAACTGTAAGGGACGATACAACTAACTTGTTATTGCATTAAGCTAAGTAAGTTACAATAACGTAAAAGGTTAAGTCCACAGTAGACTACATGAAATGAAAGCAAAAAGCATGGATAATAACACACACACAGAGAGACGAGGACCTGTAGACCATTGAATTACATTCAGTATAAATCTTTTAGACAGATGTGTGTGTGTGTGTGTGTGTGTGTGTTCAGTGTGTTCTGGTCAGATGTGTACATGCTGGGGTCTTGCCTCCTCCTCCATTGGTAGCATTTTATATGTGATCACTCGCTGTCCTGATTTAGAACTATTTATAGCCCCCTCTTTTCATTACACTCAAACATGCATGCCTGCAGTGATGCTGTAATATGCGAACTATGCATGCACACACATCGATGTTCATAGGCATGGCATGTTAACTCATTGCAGAATAACAGTCAATATCATGTGTTTTTTTTTTTTCTCAGTGTTCGCTTGTGAAAACCCTTTCTTGCAGAACCCATCCAAGATAACTTCAAAACAATAGTTTCTAGCCTGCAGAAACTCTCATCTGAAAAGAGAGGAGACCTGGAAAATCTCTGCAGCTATTTTTGAATGGAGGCAGAAATCTAATATTGGTCAGAAAAGGCTAAGAAATGCAGCTGGGTGCAGAAAAAAAGCCTGCTGACATTTTTCCTTTGTCTGTAATAAGCTGATTTTTTTCATCCCTTCACACACTCACAACGTATACACACAGACACACACACACACACACAGACACACACACACACATACACACACACACACACACAGGACATACACAAATCGTCAAGTATACCTTGTAGTTTAACTGAAATTTAATTTGCTACATTGAAAGGATTGACGAGACCTAGACATACACACAAACACACACACACACACACACACACACACACACACACACACACACCAGCCCATTCGCACGAAAAGGTGTATGAATGACATGATAATACACAAGGCATTTAGCGTGCGATAAGAACGCCATTGTTGCTTTTGGCGTGTCATTTGTACGCCTTGTAGTCTGTACTGACTGCAATGTAAACACATCCACGTAAATATGCTACGTCAGAGTTAGTGATGAATAAAGAGCGGGAAATAACACTCGTGGCGGGTGGAAGGTGAGGTGGATGGGTCCAACACACAACTTTTAACCAGGAGACCGGTGTTTTTAGACCAGTGTTTTGTTTTGTAAGTTACGTTAGTGACATTTGTCACAGGTTTTTTAGTGACGTTTGTGGTGTGTTTTCCGTAGTTATGTTGTTTCCGTACAGATTCTACTTAGTTTTCTTACTTATTTTTAGCCCAACCGTGATGTTTTTCCTAAACCTAATGAAGTTTTGTTGCCTCAACCCAACTGATGGATGTTGTCGTAGTTTTGTTGCAGAATGTACAAATTACATATGAAAAGCGGCGTGCAAATGACACGCGAAAAGCCTAAAATGCGTCCTCATTGCATGCAGAGTGTCCCCGTAATGTTGTGCTCTACACCTTCCCGTGCGACCACATACAAGTGTAGAACATCAAGCCTATCCCATTAACACAGTACAAATATATTATGTATGGAAAACAACCTCCTCAGATACCATGTTGACTTTTATGAAATATGAATTGTAAACAGAATTTGCATTAAAACAATATTTAAAAAATAAAAGATAATTAAAAAAATAAGTAAAGTAGATAAAATACACAATGACAGTAGTAATAATAATTATAGAATGAATCCCAAACCAGAGATGAAATAGGCTGATAAACTTTACATCAAACACTCAATAATTCGGAGGCTTTAAATAGGCTTGCATTTGCTCAGCCAATCTGTTTGTGCCCATCCATTAAATCTTCAGTGGAAAGCAGTGACAGAGTGGTAACTGACATCCCAAATACACTGACCTTATATTTTAAGAGTGGATATTCTAATCACTTTTGACATTATTCCACCCATCGTTTGAAGATAGTAATAAAACATGAAAGGAAAAACAGTGCAAGTACATAATGTTTGGTCAACTTTTGACACGTAAAGAAAAGGGCTTTGATAGTAAGTGGTTTTGTGGGCTGTTCACTGTAGTCAGGGCTTTTGGTACTTTGTGGGGCTCTTTGTCAGATTTGTGATGAGGTCAACAACTAGGACAGAGATGGTAATTCCAGGGTCCAACTTTTCACAAAAGTTAAACAGTTTTAATTGCTTCTCAACCAAAACCGTCTTGTTTCTTTGTACGTGTGAATTGAGCTTTCATTTGTCCCCAAATGACAACAAGACCTTTGCCCTTATGTCTGTCTTGAAGACTTGCTATTTTTGGCAGAGTTTTTCCTCATCTTTCTTTCTGTCTGCACATCTTGCTCTCTCTCTCTCTCTCTCACCATCACTTCTTAGAGACACTTGTAGTCAAGTGAATAATGTATGAACTGGGCTCTGCTGTAGTCTTTGGGGAGAAGAGTAAAACATGCATCCACATCCTCATTCATAGGCTTTGACCCAGATTATGCTAATGTCTCCGCCCTGCAAACACAACAAAATAAATCCAGTATAACCCCAAAAGCCTACAAAACCAATACCACGACTTTACAATGTAGTGAGGAGGCATATGTTTTACTGTGTGTGTGTGTGTCCCCACAAACAATATGCTGTATCTGTTTTTGTCTTGATATAGAGCAACTCCCTCTGCACTGACACACACTGACACAGACAAGCAGATGTTTGTACACACACACAGAGCTGGGCATATTTGTGTGGGTCCATGACATCCAGTAACTCATCCCAGTCTGATTGGCCTTAGTGGAGGGGCATTGTGGTCAGCAGAATAAAAACTGCTTACTCGATACTTTGTTGAGGTTTCTTTTTGTTTGTTGCAGATATGAGTGACAGGAGGGTTAGCAAAGAGCCCCATGGGTCGCAGACCAAGTGAAATGATATTGCTTCTGTTTGTGTGTGTATTGTAGAAAATGAGAGGAAAAAGTGACAAGTAAACAGAAAGAATAAAGTGCTAAATAAATGTAATGTATTTTTCATGCTGTTATGGTGCATAATGTTGATTCAATAAACCTCTAATTAGTTCTTTGACATTAGGATAATTATCAATTATTGCTTGCCACCTACAGTATATGTAAAATATAAACTCCCCTGACCTGAGTGAAATAGTGTTTATCAAGCAAATATGGTGGCAGGTGTTTGAGGGAAATATTTCCATTAATTGCACACTGTAGGTGTTAAGCTGTTAATTGTTTTGGCAGTCAATCAGTAACAACATTTCAAAATTAAATCATAGAAGAATAAATAATGGAAATACAATTTTAGAGAATTCATCATTTGTGTGTCGATCTGACCTCTGAGCAATTAATAAACTATTAATAAGCTAGTGCTCAGGATTTTTATTAAAATTGATTTCTTGAGTGTTGGCGTTTCAATCTCCAACAGGTTTAACACCTCAAGGGAAATGGAGAAAGCTAGATGAATGCAAATACTGAAAATGAAAGTGATCCATCCCCTTCGCTGGTGCAAAGAGTTCAGACAAATCAACCGAGAAAGTTGGAGGGACAATTAACGTAGTGTGTATTAGAGGTGTTTACGTCAGACACATGCCACTTGTTTGGCGCTGCTCATCATGTCTTTCACAGCTCCTGCATATTTTAGCTTAGCTGAAGTACACTCCGTCTCATTTAGAGTCATGTAATTGCCCCAAAAGTTAAAATATTCATCAGACTCATAAAAAACATCCCCCATTTCACTGCAGGGAGATGATGAGCTATGCAAAAGCCTTCTGCTCTCCCCTGAAATTGTACATCTTTAGTAGGGGATAACACTCTCTGTGAAACTTAGTGGCTTTTCATGTTTTTGGGATAATTGTTAGGTCACGTTAAGCGGCATTTGTGGGTTACGAGAGAAGGAAAATGGAAATGGTAGACATGGCCACGGGAAATGTAAAAAAAAAAAAAAAAAATCTATTAAAATTGAACCTGAAGCGCACATTCTTTGCGATGAAAATATTCATATTCATAGCATACATTGGCTGAGTGATTGGTACTTGAGGTCACTGCATACTACTGTACTGCATAATAATGTATTTTTATTCTTACAAAAGTCCCTTTAGCAGCAACTGGGTGTTGGGTAATCAATCAGTCCATCAACCAAGATACACAAAAATAAAAAAAGTATGTTTGTAGTTATGTTTTCTAATCAGTTCCTAATTTATGGCAGATGTAAAACTAGGGTTGCAGTTTAAATTCAGGTAAGACCCAAAGAAGCAAAAAAACAATGCGGAATACTTAGTTATGATTAGTAATATGCATTTTATCCACTGAGAGCAATCTACGTGCAATGAATAATCCAAATACCAGCAGATACATTTAAATAACCACAATATTAAAAATATTTTATGGCCGTAAACTCTGTTATCAGTTTGTCGTGTAAAGAATTTATTTCAATTCATTACAATGAGATGCATGTTTGCAAACATTCCTGTAACTCTAACTTTTATGATGTCTGAAACTGGGAAAGAATTTAAAGTCATGAACACTTCTTTGTAGAGAGATGCCAAAAATTGTATTCACTTCACTAATGAGCACACTAATAGGTAGGTATTAGTGTGTTAGGAAAGTTTTCAAAGGATGGATGGGAGTGGGGGAGTGTGCTGCATAATAATTCATATACAAGAATAGTAATAATAATAGAAATCCACTCATTACCTGACAGTAATTATGGTGCAATGGCAGTGACAATGATAGTTGTGTTGACAAGACGAATAATTGCAACTTCTGCAGTGCGATTGTTGACAGAGACAGATAGAATGACTATAACTATGACAAGAGAAGCAACTTGTGGCAACAATAATGATTGCATCCACGAAGACAAAAAACATCAACCCCAGTGATATGATTATATTTATGAAAATGATGATGGTTTCAATGACAATGATGACCGCAATGATGGCAGAGATGATGAGGGCACACGGCAGTAACAGTAAAGTTGGACTGTAGCCGCCATCGCCAAGCATTACTCATCCTATAATGTAATGAGAACGCCAGCTTCTAATGCTCGGTGCTTAACCTCGCCATGAGGCAAGGGCAGCGGCACAGGCAAGAACTGAATAACCAGAGCCGAAATATGCAGTGATTTCATGTATGCACTGGCTTACTAACACACTTACTTACAAGCACAGACATGTTATGCCAATATTAATGGTGTATGCATGGGTGCAAATGCATGCATGTCTTAAAATGAATGCACAAAATATTAAGTTCATGCTCTCTCTCTTTTTTCTCTTGCCTGTTTTCGCTCTATTATGTACATCCACATGCATTAAACATTTCAAACTAATCTATTTTTGGTTGGGGCACGCGAGGTTAAAAGATGCACAGCAGATGGGAAACCATAGTGGTTTCCATCAGGGACTAATCCTCTCTTTCGTTTTCTCCCTCACCGTCTCCCATTTACCCATCCTTAATTCTAACCATCCCATCTCTCTATCCATTCATTCATCAATGTATCCATTCTTCATTAATATAGTCTCCAATAATCCCTCCACTAGTGATTTATTTCCCTTCTTCTCAATTTGATTATTTTACAGGTCGGTTTTGGTGATACGAAACCACCAAATTGAGTTAATAAAGATTATATTTTTACAGCAATAAATACATGGGTTTGTACATGAAACAGGTACGGTTCAACTGGAGCTAAGACAAACTGATTTGCAACAGAAGTCAAAGAAACATTTCTATTTTTCCATGTTTGAATACTGCATTTCTTATATAGATATGTTGCCTTCTGGAAATACATCAGAATGCTTTTATGTAAAGGAAATGCTGGATTGAGAACCTACATAATTCACTTGCAAGTTGACGTATGATGTTGGAAATGAGGAGCTGAGGGGTTTGGACTTGTGACCCCTTGAGTGCCTTGTTAGAATGTCATGACGGAGATGTACTTTAGAATAATTAAAAGATAATTTGATGAGGTTTGACCTTTAGAGATTTGATAATGTTTGACCTGGGAATGGGAGCACAGATTGTCGATGTTGGCAGATTTTTACCGTTTATTATTGTGTTCAGTTTAGAGGAAATAGAAATCAAAGATAACCTAATTACTCACATTTACCTTGCCCCTTTAGCCCCCATTACTAGCAGCCTTTTACATTCAAACTTTACATAACAATTTGTTTAGCTTTTTAGTCCTATGAATCATCCAGTTATCTGACATGAGAAGAAACCACACAGTTGAGTCATTGGTACCATGTCATCACAACCTGACTGACTCATTTCACTCATTTCCCCTTTGCCCATATAAATCAATTTTACATATCAAAATATTGCTAAAATCTCAGTTTCAGCTCAATTTCTTCCTAGACAGGAAGAGAAATAGTGCAAGCTGTTAATGCTGATGTGTTTGACATGTACTTGAATGCAGCTATTATACAGTACTGAGCCTAGGTGAGCACTGTAATTTAGTTATACCCAAGCTATCACCCAAAAAGGTACTTCAAAGTCAATTTTGAATGTTTTTGCTGAGGTAAATTAAAATTGAGAGCCAACTTTTGCATTCCATACTTATTTACTCATTTCAGAACAGCCCTGTTATTATATGTCTATTCATGAATTAGAGCTATTCCTTTTCTGTGTTTGTGAGTGTAATTAAATTTATCCCTTTGCCAATTGATGTTTGATCACAAGACTCTCCTGGCAGCTGACAGTGAAAATAAATAAAATCAATAATCAAACAAGTTGCTGCAGCAATGTTTCTGTCATAAATAATATTTAAAGTGGGACTTCTGATTGCTACATCTGCAGCCAATATGCGGGGCTGTGGGGGCTGTTGCCAGACCATTTGTGCCAT
This sequence comes from Sebastiscus albofasciatus, assembly GCA_916701655.1. Lineage (NCBI taxonomy): Eukaryota > Metazoa > Chordata > Actinopteri > Perciformes > Sebastidae > Sebastiscus > Sebastiscus albofasciatus. Next base: position 26,568 of record CAKAOI010039440.1, read on the forward strand.
CGGCCTCTTGAGGGCCCAATCTTGGAATTTGCAACGCTACTGCCTGCATCTGGGCCCGCAGCCCGGACCCCAGGAGAGGACCTGGCCTATTTTCTTTTAAATACTATTTAAGCACAAAGTAAGAGATGAAACCATGTACACACATCATTAATTCTCCCTGTAAAGATAGAAGCTGTACTCTACATGCACCCTTGTCCATGAGCCTTTATGGATGTCATTATGGACTAAAAGCTGCAGGGTTACAGCATGCACTATATACTGTAAATTCTCTGCTCCCGCCAGCCATTGTATAGAGCGTCCGGGGTCACACACACGCACACACAATGCTTTATTGAACTTTGTCTTTTGATGAGCCTTTTCTTGAGGGAACATCTGACTCCATAGGATGCTGTACTTTCCTTGGCCCCCTGGGAACAGTTGTTGAGCCGAAGGAATTGTGGGATGATAGTCCTATAGTCTCTTTGATGTGTCTTACTTTATAGAGCAGTTTCCCAGGGGTATGATGAGAAGGAGATGGAAAATCCCTCCTTGTCCTCTTTTGACAGTAAATAGTTCAGGTGTGGGGGATCCTAATAAGAAACCCAAGTTGTGTGTGCATAAAAGTTGGAAAATCTAATTCTGACAACAAAGTATCCGCACAGAGAAGAAGGGCAACGTTTCCAAACATAGCAGATGACACTACACCATTTGCAGATTTCTATCCAAACCACACACACATAATATTTATGCCCATTAATTGAACTCCAGAAAAAATAAGTGATACACATAGATAGTGTATAATCACACACAAAAAAAAGACATTGACTAACAACAGAGCATAACACATAACTGAACTGAATTACGGACGAACCAACAGTTTTGTATTTGTCTGAATAAACTCAAACAGACTGAAAAGTACTCCCTATGACCTTGGAATATTCAGACCACTTATATTTTCACTCCTTGTTTGCATGATGTAGTAGTTTTAGTAGTAATTTAATAGTGGAATATACCGTCTTTCTGTCTGAGCGCTGAAAGAAAGAAGGACAAATTACCGGAGCACAGGCTTGACATTGTGGATCAGCAGAGCTTCCCAGAGCTCATATCTCTCCTTTCTGTGGAGGCTGGCCTCTTCATCCCCAGAGCCTTGAGATAGGCTAGTTGCATCTGAGTCACTCCTAAGGGACGGCTACTGGGAGTGTGTGTTTGTGTGCATTTAAGTGTGTGTGTGTGTGTTTATGTCCACCTATGCCTGGCTTTGGGCCCTCTGGCTAGCTGCAGCTCAATCTGCGACTGTCACTCTGCATGGAGTGGGACAGATGATTGACGTGTGTGTGTGTGGGTGTGTGTGTGTGTGTGTTCATTGTTGTTTCGGAGCATCTAATGTGTGTGTACATCTCATGGTGGGTTGCAGGCAGAAGTGGAAAAAAGTGTGTGTGTGTGTGTGAGAGAGAGAGAGAGTACCTGCTGCAGGACACAGCAGGACAGTAGTGAGCAGATGGAATGTTTGATCCAGAACATGGCTGAAGGCGGGTGGGATGGGACGCACACACACTATCCTCTCTCTCTCTCACACACACACACACACACAAAGTCTCTCTCTCCTCTCACACACACACACACTCAGGCACACATACAGAGACAAACACACTGGCATAAAGATACATAAAACTAAAAGCTAATTTCCCCACACTCTGTACAGTACACACACATATTCAAACTAGCACACATTAGCGGAATCTATAATCATTGCAGTACAATATATTAGATATTGTTTGACATAATACATTTTCCTGTACCAGTACTACAGTATAGACCTTATCAGTGGCTATAAGCCCCATAGATATGGGTTATTAGGAGCCTACTACACCCACTAGTAGGTGTTATAATCTATTCACATGGTAGATCAGCGAAAAAAAGGTAGAAAAGAAGACGACAGCGACCGTAGTGATTATAAAAGGAGCTGAAGAAGAGACGCACACAGGTCGAGTAGGTTAAACAAACACAAGACTTTCACCCAGGAGACTGGGGTTCACATCCCGTGCGAAACCAACAATGTTATTTTAAGCCAAAACATGATGTTTTTCCTTAAATTCAAGCAAACACTTGTTGTTGCCTAAACCTAAAGTAATTGCAGTTTTGTTGCCTAAACCTAAAGTAAAAGTTGTTTTGTTTGTGTTGAAAACGTAACGTTTCATTCAGTTTTACAACGTGTTAGAACGTGTTGCTTTTCAGTTTTACAACATATGTAGTAGGGCCCTCATGACCCACATCTATGGTGAACATTGGCTCACTGAAATGAATGGGTGATAACAGCCTTGTGAACTATTAGTTTAGTAGGCCCCTACCAGCCTACACACTTGGGACAGATGTGTGTTGATGACACCTATTCAATAGCCTGATAACAGTCAGATCGGGTGCGTTGGGAAACATTAACAGCCCCAAAAAAAGCATAGGAAACGTATAATTTAAGATGAATGTGGAGTCTTTTGTGTGGTATTATATTACAGTATTACAATATGGAACGCTACAATTTATTATGACATGATATAACAATGGTTTAAAAATGTTTTGAGGGTGTGCTTGAGTGTGTGTTTGTTACTGACTTGCTGCATCATATACAGCTCTAATCCATCCATGGTGACAACAAAACTCTATTATTATATTCTATTGTGTCGCTATGCAAACTAAGAAAGTTGAAATAACATGTCAAAAATAATGAATTGAGTTAATAATTCATTATTTCACAATTTATTGGTTCAGATATATATTTATTATTCATCCCACTTGTTCAACACTGTCTGGGCCTCTTTTTATTTTTATTTCTCTCTCCAAACACACACACGCACACACACACATGCACACACACACACACACACACACACACATGCACATGCGCGCACACACACACACACACTCACACACACACACACACACACAAACACACACACACAAACACACACAGACACAGACACAGATATCCTGCGGAATGGATAACATGTGTTTGGTCCAGATAACAGAGGAGTTATCAGTTTCTCAGTGTGTCATCCGTTTACAGTAAACACTCATCTTTTATAAACACTTCGTCCATTGCCATTAAGTAGGCATTTACACCGGCCAAAACACCCAATATTGTAAAACAAAGCAAACATATATAAGCTTGAGAAGTGTAAGGCTTACTTGGCACATGAAATTCATATGAGCATAAAATGCATTTAAAGCATATAAAATAAATAATCTAGATTACTAAATATTGGATGAGAATAGATTAGTAAAAATACCTACAAAGCCATAAAATAGCTTAAAGGATGGCACAAAGAAAGATATGGCTCATTTCGTCTATAGTGTTAAGTGATTGGCACCTGCTCCTGGAGGGGAAACTTGTACTGGTTATACAGTGTGTGTGTGTGTGTGTGTGTGTGTAGTGTAATTTCTGATGAAATCTGTGACCCCTTCTTTATAGTCTTTTCATGTCATATGCTGTTAAGCATTGCAAGGTCTTTGCAAGTGACTTCTACTCCATGTACTCATGATCTAACGGGTTATCAGTGAAGTTGCACAGTGCTGGTCATGCTATCATAAGGAGATGAGAAATGATTCAGAGAGCTTTCTGAACTTTGAGTGAAATGGGGGCTGATGCTGACATTTTGAGTATTGGTTTTGAAGGTGATCCATCCATCAATCCATTTACTTTTGCTTACCCGGGGCCGGGTCGCGGGGGCAGCAGGCTTAGCAGGGGTTTTGAAGGTGTCTTTAAGGTATTCCATAACTTGATGATCTAACCTTTAACTATGGGTGCTGGGATGTAAGGCTGAGCAACAAAAGTCCTTGACCATCTCTCTAGTCTTTGGGACAGATTGGTCCATGTGGTTTGCCTTGCACCACTCTGTGTGTTTAATAATTTAATGAGAAGCATCTTGCAGTTTTGCCAGTGCACAAGGTGAAGGGTACAGGTGAGATAACCTGTGGTGATCCAGTAAAGATGGTTCTGATAGAGCTTAGCAAAACATTTACTCTAACCCGCTGTTATCTCTTAAGTATCAATTAAAGGACCCAGATGTTGAGGTGTGGAGTTGAACCAATTTTCATCACTTTTTCTCCAACTAAATAAGGCGGCGCTGTGTTGAAGTCAGCGGGGAAGTCCACAATAAACAATTCTGGCAACAGCATCTTGGCTTCTCCAGGTGGGATGTAATAGTGTGAGTACTGCATCATCATCAACCCCTTGATGGTGCCCTCCTGAAATGGATGCTGTTCAGTATGGTGACTTTTCAAGGTGCAATGTGTAAGATCTGGCCAGGACTGTAGTTTAAAACATTAAAAATAAAACATTATCAACAGAATGTGAAGAGGCTACAGTGTTGATGTTATGTCAAAGACATCTATGTATTGTGTTGCAGAGATATCTACTGAAATAAGCATGCTAACGTCCTGTCTCCTAATACCACTTGTTCCTTGAGAGGCGATAGTGAGTCACTGTAGCGCCAGTCTGCCCTCCGTCCAGAAGACGAAGAAGTAGAGCTGTTCCGATGGCTTGTCTATAATACATCCATGGTCCGTGTGCTTTTTATAGTTTGTTTATTGGTTTAAATTTGAATTGGCAGAAACAAGAAAACAATTTGCACCCTCGCCTTGTCCTTACCACTGCCAGCTCCAGCAGTAGAAGTTAAATGCTGCCCCTTAATTCTTTGGAGCGGAGACTCGGTATTACACGTTGCAGCTTTAAGACCTTGTTTAGGTGATCTAAAATGATGTCATAAATCTAATGTGAAGCTAAAGAGCCAAGAAGTGAATGGTTCTGGCTGTTTGTTTTGCACATGGTGATATTTATTTAATTTCATCTGCATCGGCCTACTCCTACTGTGGATGAATCAGCCTCAGCCACTGACAAAGTCACTCGTTGGGACTTAAAGGAACTGACTGATGTCTGAAGTGATTATATGTTTTAATTATTCAGTCTCTATGCCACGGCTACACATTCATTCTGGTTAGAGCATGGTGTGGTGAGTCTATTGGAGATGACATCATGCGGTTTAACAGCCTGGCCAGGCATCCCCAGTTTAACCTTCCTTAGACAGCTTCTTTTCCCTCTGCAGTACAACTCTTTAGCCTTCTTTATCTTTTACATGCAGTGTTCTTTTCATTCAGGGTTGCTGCCAGGTCCTTTGTGATCCAAGGTTTGTTGTAGGATTCTCTAATTGTTTTGTAGGTATTGTCGTGTCTGTACAGGTTATGTATAGCCACCAGCCAATGTCACTCTTCCCGTCATAATTTATTGTGGCAGTCAGTGTGAAGTTGGATCATTGTGATCTGCAGTATTGAGGGTGTTTTTTTTATATAAGTCAATACAGCAGGATAATAAAATGATAACATTTTATTTCAAGCCACCTTGTGTAGAAATTGAGACACTGTGGCTGACAACGACTCACATTACAAAACACAGTGACGTTTTTGTTATGTATTCATGTTTCTATGAAGCTTTTCTTTTCTGCGTGTCTCTTTCTTAATCTTTCTTTTTCATAAACGCACACATGCACAGAGGCAAAGTATGGTGAAAGGCTCTGAGAGGCCACATTGTCATCTCGGAGAGTCACTGGGGAAATGGAGACAGTGAGAGACTAGCAGTCATTAGGAAAAGCAATATGCTACTGAAATTGCATCATCGTTCTTGCATAATAAATGCCCTCTGTTTGTTTTCGGGGGGATACAATCCACGATTATAGCACATTCAATTCAAGAAAAAAATATATTTAATATATAAAGATGGAACGACTCTCTATGGTATTCTGATTTCCAACAAATGAATGTGTTGTGGGATGTTTACCAGGTATAAAGCACAATCACATGATAGGAATGCTAAATAATTTCACCTCTGACCTTTGCTGTGACATTTGAGATAATGAGTCAGGGAAGAAAAAGTAGCTTGTTTTTACCCTGTGATGGCTGATTAATAAATAGTTAGACTGCCTCAACAATGGGAGAAAAATGAGTATAATTTGAATTGTTGACTGTGAAGTATCATACGTTTTTGTTATATTTAATAGAATAGATGATGTTCCCATTGGCTGATGTAGAACAATCTTTATCAATCCATGCAATATGCTGTAAACGACCTGTTGTCCTTGACAAAATTGTATCTTTACCCATAACAGATCTCGTAGTTGCAACAGTATCATCATTTGTAATAACCAATGAAAACACAGTCACTGTTCCAGCTCCATAGACCTCACTACTAACTGTCACGTCTGTGTCCCACTTACCTATTTAAGTACCTTTTACCTACTAAGGTTAATTAAGGTTAGCCTTAATCCTAATACCCATAAAACCATCAATACAACATCATAAAATCTGTGTCTGTTTATATTAGATGCAGGCCAACATCGAAGGCTAAATTGAATTACCTTTTTTCAGTCAAGGTCATTGTGTGATACTGGGCTACTGTCCAATGTGTTTGAACATTTACATCGACAAACTTGCTAACATGATTGACCAGAGCCCCTTGGCTCAACCTACAACGCAGTGACATTAAATTACATTATTGCTCTTTACAGATGATTTGGTTTTGCTGTCTCTATCAGAATCAAGATAGAGGCAGCGGCACAGAGGTTAAAAAAGGACATCATAAAACTCATGGCAAGAGAAATCTCTGCGGCTCTGTTTGCAGTGCACTGTGAGCAAAATAAAGAGGGAGAGAGGATCCATCTCCTGTTGCACTGCCCTTAGGAGGCAGGTAATATCACTTTGTCAAAGATAGATGTATTACCAGAGAGAGTGTTCAGACACAGAAAACAATGTGAACAGTCTGGACATCAGTAAATCCTATTCACAGTTTGTGCCGATGAGAATTGGTGGTGGTAGTTGAAAGACTGTTGTCTGCACCGCTGCATACTGTGCTACATACTGTAAGTATGACAGACAGCTCGCCAGTACGAACTGCAAGAAAGAGAGCACTGAGCCAAATTGGTTCATCTTTCCTCGCACCACTTCAAGGAGCCCAATAATGTTGCCTTGTAAGCAGAAAGGGTGGGCTACTAACACAAATGTTAGATAGTGTGCAGCACAATAGAAGGCAATGCTATGCCCCAACCCCTTTCTGGGAACTAAAACTTAAAGTGCACTGGATGATGCTTGAAGCATGATCAGCCTGTGATAATGATTACCCGTACTAAGGTATTGACCAGGACATTGTCAGCAGTAGCTGTGATTGCCTGGAGTGGTTGGGGCAGTCATGATTGAAGCAGAAATCCTCCATGAGGTGGCTGTAGCTCGATGGGTAGAGCGGGTCATCCTTTAACCACAAGGCTAGTTCCACGCTGGTCTCCTACTGTGTGCATGTCGTGGTGTCCTTGAGCGAAACACTGAACCCCAAGTTGCTCTCCGGGCACTTTACAGCAGCCCTCTGTTCCTAAATGCTTAGGATGGGTTAAATGCAGTAATGCGATACCTTTATGTATACGACGAATGTAATAAAGTTTAAAGTTAAAGTTTAACAGTGGGGAAGGATCACAAAACAAGTCTAAAATAAAAGCACTGCTGCTGAGTTTATTTTGTCTAGCAATGAACCCAAAAAAACATCTGATCAGCTGTCGTGACCAAGGAAGGGCAGTGGTAGAAGATTTTGAAAAACAATCCTTTATGGTTTCTTTTGCCATAGATGTGACCGAGGTGTAGACTACAGATGGGTGAAGATGAGTGAGCCTAGTTAGGGGATACATGTGTGAAGACTGCATATGTATGCAGTTGTGCTGTGTTTTTAAGTTTGTATGGGAATGTATGGCCTACATGTGTTGCTGTAAGAGAGAGAAAGAAACAGGGAAGTCAAAAGATAGACAGCAGGATGGTAAGAAAAGCACTTCAGCTGAAAACCTTTTTCAGCTGAAGTGCACAAAGGGAGTAAAATATTACAATTGTATGTGGAACGCAAGAAAATTAAGACACCCAAAGGGTAAAATCACATTTCTAAGAGAGTTAAATGGGTGTGTAACTGGCTCAAATCTAATTACAATGCCTTTCTGTCTGTTAATGAGCATGATTCTACACAACATCAAAAGATGAGTTACATCAACACATTTATTAGACCATAAAACAACATTTCAATCCCAAGAGGGAACCTCCCTGAACATTGGTGCAGCAGCTTATTGCCAGCTGAGACCTCTGTGAAGCCAACTCCAGCCAGTGCCCACTGTCAACTTCACCATGTGCTGCCAGAGACCCAGCTGGTCCAGCCAGACAGACACCTGAGAGCTGCGGGAGGCTGCCAACAGACTGCAGCTTTTGGGTACTGGACCGACCCCTACACAGACACACACACACACACACACACACACACACACCCCATCCCTCCCAAAAAAAACTCAAAACAATTCGACAGAAACAGAAATTGCATGAGGCAAACTGCAAAAATAGCATATGTATGCACACTCTTCAAGGACTATACTAGGGCTGTACCTGATTCCGATTTTTTTTTACTTGAATCGGATTTGATTGTTCAATACGAAGCATGACATGGCATGACTTTCAGTGATTATTTCGACCACATAAACATAGTCAAATGCGACCCACTACAGTTTCAGTTCTCGCCCGTCTCATTAATCATGCTGTTTTGCCGTGTCATCACCATCAATATCTATACAACCAATGCGTGTATGATTAAGTTGTTCTCTAGAGTAATTGTTTACAGTAGCACAGAGTTCTTCATAGATCTAGCCTCTAAAAAAAACCCCTGACAGCTTGACTTGAAGAATTTCAGGTGGTGGAAGGTTTGTGTGTGGGTTTGTTCCAAGCAAAGCACCCTCACCTCTGTGTGTATGTGTATGTGGTGTGTGGTGAGGGGTGCTGGGAAGCCATCAATGAGACACTTGCACTTGTTTGCCACTCATGAGCTTTTGTAACCTTGGTTGAATAGCGGCAACAGCTGTAATGATACTTCTCTCCGAGGTGAAGTTGGTTTCTTTGTTTGGTCCTTAAGTGTTTTCATAGCTGAGAAAGTGACCTCACACAAGTGGATAGAACCAAATGGTTGCAACTGGTAGGAAGCCTCTTTTGAAAAGCTCTGGGTACTCCTTCACCACACAGCACCAAAACGGTGTCAGTGATGTATTGTAACATATGCTACGGTGGTAACGTCGTGTGATTCAGTGGTGTCATAACGCCACGTGAAATAATTTTGTCAGTAAAAATAAGTGAACTTTTGGTTTCATACGGGGCACGAATGCCAGCCCCCTTAAGTCTTGTATTTGTTTGAATACTACGTTCATTGCACTGAGCGTCTAATAATGACACAGATGGGTCTACATTGGAGTTAGTTGAAAGTCCGGTGTATCTCATAAAGATATGAAAGGGTGTCTTGTGTGTCAGAATCAAGGCGCAACGGGCCACTGCCCAAGCATCGGTATTTGACGCCCTGGGCATGAGACCAGACTGGCTCTATAATGCATGCTGTAGTTGCTGTCTTTCCTTCAATGGAGCTTTCTTAGGGCTTTTACCTACTTTAGGAATCCATTCTGATCTGAATTTCCCTCTCATATATTTAGATTGAATACTATATGTAAAACTATTCTGTATTGTTTCCACTTGCCTGTAGGCATACGTCTTGTGATTTCAGCAGTCACTGGTATCCTCGATGGGTAATCTTTTGTTTTGGGAAAGTATTTTCCAACCCACGTTTGCTACTGAGTTCTTTGAATCCTTTGGTAATATCACCATAGCAACTAAGATCTGTAAGCAATAATATCAATACTGGAGGAGACCTCATCCCATGCGGTGTTCCATCTCCCAGAAAAGATTAAAGCCTGTGTGTAAAACTGTGTGTTACGACCATCCAGTGGAGTGACTACAAAAAGTCACACGAGGAAAGAAGTGTCGTGGCGGTGGTGCTCACAAGACACATACAGAATGTTATCAAATATTTCACACCATCATCCAAGATAATGAACTCCAAGAGATGTCAAAAGGAAAACCAAAATCCTTATTTGGTCTCAGGTTTTGGCATTTCAGCCTTGATACTGCTTCAGATAAGATGCCTTGGCTCTCAGGGTATACACAAAGGACGACATAGGTTGAGAAGAGAAAGAGACAGAAAGGTGGAGAGACTGAAACATTGCGGCAGCTGTCATATCCTTTTACAGTAAATGACAGTGTTGCCTGTCTTACTAAACACACCCGAGAGGCATGACGCGTTCTTAAGATAACAAATAGAATATGACTGCGTGCATATGTGTGTGTATTGAGAGGGGTGAATTTGAGTCTTTTCTTTTTGTGACTAAATCAATGTTGACTTCTCAAAGGTTAATAGAGTACGAGTAGAATCATACCTGCCATCGTTTAATAAATGCAAAAGTAGCATTATTGGTATGTGCAGTTCTTGGGTAAGCATATGTATTATTATGATATAATGAAAATTTCAATGCAAAGTACAACTAGCAGGTTGGACATGTCTTGCTAATAACGCTGTGGCAACATGGTGATGACACGGTGGCTACTCGGTGGCAACGCGGTAATGACGCGGCAATGACAAAGTTATTACGATCACAAGACTTATGCCTACAGGCAAATAGAAACAATACATAATAGTTTTACATATAGTATTCAACCTAAATATATGAGAGGGAAATTCAGATCAGAATGGATTCCAAAAGTAGGTAAAAGCACAAAGAAAGCTCCATTATAGGATGGAAAGACAGCACCTATAGCATGCATTAGAGTCAGTCTGGTATCACGCCCAGTGCAGTGGCCCATTGTGCCTTAAATCTGACACACAGGGCACCCTTTTGCATCTTTATGAGTTGCAACACGTTAATAACGTGGTGGCAACGCGGTGACACGGTGGCAACGTGACAGACTTATTTGTTGTAGATTATAACTGGAGCTTCTAGATGCAGAGCATAAAAGATAAATCGTATCCTGGCACGGTCTGAAATGAGTCATGAACACTGACGTGCTTAGGATGTGCCCTTGTTGCATGTGAATGCATATGTGTATGCTTTTATGCATGAATGCATGCATGTGTGTAAATGTGTGTGCGTGTGTGTGTGTGCGTGTGTGTGTGGATACACGTGTGTGTTGGTCTGTTGAGGTGTGTAAATGTCAGCCTGTCAGAGAAGACGCATCAGTGAGAGCAGGTGTGTTGTGACAGACAGGTGTGACATTTAACTTTAGTTTTTATACCCGAAACTCCATCCATCTTTGTCTTACACACACACACACACACACACAAGCCCAGAGACATTCACACACACAGACACACACACACACACACACACACATAAGCCCAGAGACCTTCACTCACACGCACATACAAGTATCAGACTCTTGTATAAATCCTTGCGAATTGTCTTCTTTTATTTGGTGTTTTGACTGCATAACTCTTATTTACAGGTTGATTTGTGATGTCATTTAACATACACATACACATTCCTTTTGATCATTTGCTTGCTGAAGAATTGCATAATCATGGCTCATGAAGAGATGTATGTGAACATTTTATACACAATCAGTCTGGAAAATGTGAAATCACTTTATCATTTAAAAGATGTTAAACAATCCATTTGGCGATGTAGTGCATTTTTTTCAACTGCTGCTAAAATGTATAAAGTGGGATGTTTTTGGCAATATTAACAGGTTATAACTTTCAGATCACTAGAGGTGTGTAATAAAAGGATTAGTCAAAGGTCAATCATCCTCTCATCTCCACAAACCTAAATTTGCATATCTCAGCAGTAGCATTATATCCCACACATTGAGTCTTTTTCTCCCACTTCTTTTCACCAGCTTGAGTGCAAACTCAGAGAAAGCCCACATTGCAAAACAGGTCAGCTAGAGTTATATGCCAGTACTCCCAGACCACACAGCACTGCACTCAGCAGTGTGTAAGGCCAAAGGATAAGATAAGTTACTGACAGCTGCCTTGCCTTTCTCCACACCGCAGTTGCCAAAGTTCAGACAGAAACTGCTGCAGAGTGCAGAACATCTGTCTTTCACTCCACTCATGTTGCCTAACTAACATAGACATTAGGGTGACTGAGGTATATGATGATGCCTCATCCTCTGAAGGTGCAAACTGCTGCTAAGAGCTGGTATGACTGGTAATCAATCCCAATCATATAATGCAGGTATTGAAGCAAAGCCGGTGAGGGTCAATGGTTACCATACAAGAGCAGGAAAGGCAGTAACTAATGAAATCAACAAAGTCATCTTCTAAATTTTCAAGGTTTCTTAAATGCACCTACACAGCACTTGTATCGGTCCGTGGTCACCTGGTGATATTGTTATATAAATGTGTGTGTCGTCTGCATAGTTATGGTAAATTGTTTTCCATAATCTGAGCTAGTGGGAGCGTGTAGATGTTGAACAGAAGAGGCCTGAGAACAGAGTCTTAGGGAACTCCACGGGTCATTTTTGTACGCTCAGATGTGTGATTACGATCAACACGAAGTAGTCTGTATCCTTCAAATAGGATTTGCCCCATGGACTTATAAAAATAACTGGATACAGCATTGTAGGCCGGGTCCCGTTTATTCCTATGAGAGTTGCTCAATGGTGCATGAAGCCAGAATGGCCCAACTGCCAAGCGATAAAGTACCCGGATCATCCGGTGATCTTGCGCATCCATTGGGCCCATGGAGCAGGCGCAGTAGCGTTTCCTTTAACTACACCTCCCAGCCGTCGCTCCAGCCTCGGTCTGGGTCTCATTCCCATGAACGGAGGAGGGAAAATAACTCTGGATACAGTTATTAGTGCATTTTATAACTTTTAGGACCTAATGATTCAAGTGTTCATACTGGGAAGTCAATTTACCCTAAAAAAAAAAATGACCCGCCAAGTTACAGACGTCCCTTTCCCAATGTAAGTCTATGGGAACAGTCTTGTTGGGCCCAATGACAATGACACTTCCTGGAGGCTTGATTTACCCTTGATTTACCCTCCCACAAAGGCCCACCTAGTTTCCCAGTCCTCCTAGTATTATGTTTTGGTCGACCACGTTGAATGCAGCACTGAGAGAATATCATTAATTAATTAAAACAATACATGTCTACCATGTTAACTGATCATATGTCAATGTCTTTCTAAACCAAACCAAACTTCTTGAGTCACTCTAGCTGAAAGGCTGGTGTTGGACTGTGGGTGGTACTACCAGTGGCGTACAAGCCAAAGTCTCTGTTTGGAACAGGACTGCCCTGGGAGAGGAACAGTAAAGCTGGTTTGGAATGCTGCCGCTAAGACAGCTAAGCCACTCAGATGCCTCAGCACCAAACCTGACACCGCCATAATGGGAATTATAGAGGGATACCACACAAATCTGGGCTGTAGGGAGAAGGAAGGGGCTAAGAAGGATGGAGGGTTTAACATGTGTGTACTTGTGTGTATTTGTACGGTAAACACAATGTATGAGTGAAATCAATTATAGTGTGTACAGCATGTTTGTCTTATGCTACTGATGTCTGATATCTCTTATGCTTCTCACATAGTTATCCTCTTTTCATACTACCTTTCTATTGTAAAACTAGGACTACACATACTAAACCTCAAGCATTCTGAGCAAATACACTGTATTTGTGTGCGGAACAGTGTATTTGCAGACATAATGTGTGTATGCATTAGTGTTTGCGCTCCCATTTAGCATGTGTGTTGTAGAGAGTTTTCTATCTTTAATGGCATTAAAGCTTGATGTGTATCAGTACATTTGGATGGCTCACGAGTCTGACACACTGGTACTGTGGGTGCTTAGGGGCTAAAAAGGTGGCTCTAAAAAGTAATTAGCTGTACTTGTAATTGTAAAAGTGACCTGTAAAAGGTAATTAGCTAAATCTGCACACAGACAGCCCTGCACTCAGTGGACACTATCAAAGAATACCATGGCTCCACTCCAAACAAGAAGATGGGGCTATGGTGAGCACACCACCAAGGGACAGTAAAAAAAAAAAAATCTGATAATGGGGTCGTATTTAAGCATTAGCTCATGACATGCCGTGGTATGTTGTGATTATATCACAGTTAAGGGGTGTTGTTTGGCCTTACGCAAAGCTTTTATAAAACGGTCATCAAGTACGACAGTTATAGACACATTCCAATTTAATTTTTGTTATTAATAAATAATAATGATCACAATAAGATAGGCCCTCCTGGGCTGGCTACCTGCACATACCGAGGCGGTTGCGGGAACACTTCCATTTTTTTTGTAAAGGAATGAGATGTCATAGCAGTGGTATGTGGTTATTATATAATGGCTAGGAACCAATCAGACTGCTTTATTTGAGCTACCTGTTTTATAATGTGTAATAAATAACACCCTGCCAGGTGTGATCAGTGCATGTTACGAGTGTGTTGTTGTACTGGTGTGGGTAGTGACATCCTGATACACTTCCAGCCCTTGAGGAACATTATTTCAGTGTCACAGTGAACCTAAAAGTGCTGCCGACTTGTTACCTTGCTGTCCACACTCAGCTTAAGTTAATATTTCCAGGAGGACAATAAGCCATGACATGAAGCACAAATAATATCAGGAATGTGACTGCTCTGCAGTTTTTTTTCCTATGGTCTATGTCGCCTTCACATCCCAAGCCAACAAGTTATGCTTGGCATGAAAGGAAACAAGATGTAAAAGCCTGTACATCATAGGGGGTAACGTAAATAGACATATCTGTCATGTAATGAAGCTCAGCGTGCTGGCGAAGTGGTTAGCCAAGTTGCACATCTGTTTCAATGGAAAGTGTCAAGGAAAGATAAATGATCAGCATGCCCCTGTATGAGGTACAGGAAAATATATCATGTCTTAATCATTTTAATTGGCCTTAACTGTAAAGGTCAGTGAAATAAAGCTCCTGAGGTTGATTAATTGATGGAAACTCTTTGAGAAGGTGACATTTAAGAATATTGTTTTTTTACCTGCAGATGAAGACTTCTGCTACGGTGATACGCTACCAAAAAGACTGATTAAGAAGAAAATAATGAAGTTTTATTCTACAAGGACTGCTACTGTATGTTTTTCTGTAGTTTTGTATGGTTAGCAGTGTAAGCAGGCAGCTAGGTGTGCACAAGAATGTCCTTTAGTCAAAACAACCACATAACCAAGTCTCAAAAAGTGTGCGATGTCAGATCTAATATAAATCATTTCTAGCTGAATACATCCTGTGTATCCACACACACAGACACACACACACACACACACACGTTCCAAGTACTAAGAGTTTTCACTGTTGAGCATCATTTATTGAACTTTACCCCACAGGGAAAGGAAGGAGACATCCCACTTAACCCAGGGTAGGTCTTGCAAATCACAATCACGCATTTACACTTGAGACAAAGTCAACAGCTTCATGAAACTGATTCGCGCCTCCAGTGAGTAATTTTAACAAGCGTTATTTGGTGTTGCAAATTAACTGGATGCTTATGAAGGAACACACGATAATCATGGCAAATGAGTGCAGGTGGCGGCTGTGGAATAAAAATAATTAAGTGTTCTTTTATATTGAAATACTGAGAAAAACACTTGTATCTTATACATCAGCCCTGTTGCACAAAAAGGCATGTGGATGACACAATAATGTGCAATGTAAAAGCATGTAGTAAGAACACCGTTGCTTTAGGTGTCATTTTCATGCCAAGTAGTTTGTACTGACTGTAATGTAAATGCATCTGCGTGAATATGCAACGCTTAGAGCTAGTCATGGAGTAAAAGGGAGAAAGATCGCTAATGGCGGGTGGGAGGGAAGGTGGATGGGCCCAACCAACACAGGACTTTCAACCAGGTGAACGGTGTTTGAGGCCGGTGTTCGAGACCAGCGTTTTGTTTTTCAAGTTACGTTAGTGACATTTTTTACATGATTTGTAGTGACACTTGTCACGTGTTTTCCTTTATTGATGTTACGTTGTTTCCGTACATATTTTAATTTTAAGCCCAACCATGGTGTTTCTCCTAAACCTAACTAAGTGATTTTGTTGCTTAAACCTAAGAGAATTTGTGTTGCCCCCTGCTGGTAGGCTACTGCAACTTCATACAGGCGTGTAATATTCACGCCTCAGCAGGGCAAAACATGACACAGATACGCTATCTTCTGGTGGACCGACGGGTGATATCGGTGTTGTACGTATGGTTGTAACTTTAGTTTTAATAACATGATTTACTTTGGACTTGAGAGACTCCACAGCTATTTCTATTGTTGTTGGTATTGAGGTATTATTTGAACAGTATTGATTGTTATATGTATAAGCATGAATCATTAATGGTGCTAGGAGGAAAGATGATCAAGTGACATGAAAGCATGCATGACAGATAATAAATGTCTCTTTACATATTGTAATAATGAAAACAATCTCTCTCTTAGTGGCTGTAATCCTGCAAATCCTGATAAAGTAATACATGAATTATTTACAAGATATTTTAAAGTGCTTCTATAATACCAGGAAATAAAACTAATTCTGACTCAACTCTCTATCACTAAAAGATCCCCCTCTCTGTCATAATAATCACCCTAATGTCAGTTCTGCCAAATATTGATCTATTCCTTATCAGTCCTCTTTAAGAAAGGGCCAGCTGTCTGAGTAGGGGGTCTTTCTTTGATTAGATTTCTATCTGCATTCACAAATGATACAGTACTGACTGAAACATACAGTATGTCCTTATCTATGCATCTATCTATATACTGTATCTATCTAGCTGTCTGTCTGCCTATCTTCTGTTAGATACAGAAGTGTGCATGCGCTACCAATTGTGACTTTATTAAAAGGCTTGACAGCCTTGTCTTCATGCATGATTCGTTTTTATGTATTAATTCTAAATCAAATGCAGTCAGAAACACACTGTTTGGATAAAATAACAGACCTGGTATTTGGATAAACAAAGCTATTCTTCCACCGATTCCCTCAGACTGTTCAAAATATGTTATAGTACAAGATTATATAACCACTGTTATGTTCAGGCTCCAGGACCAACATTATAATACACAAAGACACAACACTCCATACTTTGGATGAAAGTCTTTGCCTGTATGTGAACTTCTGTTTGTCTTGCAACCAGATCTTTCCTTGTAGGAAGGAAAGGCCTAATGTGTCAGTTATTAGTTGTCCCCTAAAAGCTTTGTGAGTTTCACAACTAATTGGTCAACAAACACATTGAATGTCAACAATGGAAGTTACCAAATGTGTCCCGCAGATACTGACCAAAGGCTTTGAAATATGAAACATAAAGCGTCCCCCCAATTTAAGCAAAGACAATCTCCTCATTAAAGACACAAAGTTATCACAACAGCCTCCAAGTTCAAACTACGGCAAAGATGACAGGAAATCTAGCGTTTAGTTTTTGGTTGTTATTTCATCTCGTTATCATATCGTTATTGTTGGTACGCGGCAACAAGACAATATGTGTATGCGATTACCATGGGGGTGAGGTTAGATGCCATTTGGCAACAGCACAAATGCAACCTGAAAAACACAATCAACATTGTTCGACTACAGAATGTGGACTACATATCCAGACAGAGACAGTGTGTTGTGTTTAGTGTTTCTCCACACTCCACCATACTGATCCCACTTTATATACCGTACATGATCTCCCAAAAGTATACCGTATGGCAATTATTTTTGGCTTTAGGTTTGGATTCATTCAGTAGGTGGTGCATTCGTCAAATATTCTGGTCCAGAGCGCGATATCTCAACATCTCCTGGCCATCTTTTGCAAATATTCATTGTCCCAAGAGGAAGAATACCAATGTTCATGTAGACCCCATGACCTTTCCTGGTATTAAATGTCAGTATAGTGAATCATACCTTGTTACTTTGAATGGAGGACACATAGGGAAGGACATATTTGCATTTCCCTAAACCAAGCTTGTATTGGCCACCTTCATTGCACCCATATGGGGTCCAAAATGAAAATAAAAAGAAAGTAATAATGAGAAAATGCTGCTATTCATAACCAATGTAGCACATTGGCCAAATCTGATCCTGACATTTGTAGTCTATTTTTGTATTTTCAGAACACAGATATGGCAGAGATGTATACAAAGATGAAGGGATGGATATGGATGAATAAAGAGAGAGAGAGAGAGAGAGAGGGAGTGATGTATGTGCATGTATTGGAGAGAAAAGGTGGAGGTGACCAGTGAATTCTCATTGGAGTTCTATAATTACTTCATGCCATTAGACCTGCAGTCTATAATTAACTACCTATTTGGATTAGCATGGACAAAGTCACTGAAAGAGACAGAAAAAAGAGAGACGGAGAGTGAGAGAGAGAGAGAGAGCACAGATACGAAGAGGAGAGAGTGGTGAGATGTAGGAGAGACGGAAGACAGGAAGCTCAATAGAAAGAGAAAAATAAGTGAAAGTGGGAGATTGAAGGCTATTATTTGTATTCACTGAATGTAGAACTTGGATAACACTAACCAACCAAATGTTTATGCTCATACTGTCTGTGCTAGTGTCTGTGTGGGGAAGAGGGACCCTGAAGGTGATAAAGATTTATTACTTATTTATTTGCTATAATACAGTTTGACACTGACTCAAATATTTCATGTTAAGTGATTGAGTAATAGTGAGCTCATGAAGGTGAGATGATGGGCTTGAAGATAGGCAGTGAACCCATCGTGCAGCGGTGATGGTGCATCGAGGAATGGGGGATGATTGAAGCGTAATGGAAGGTTATTTCAAAATAATCATAAAGGGTGCATCTGTATACAGTTTATGTCAGGGTTGCTGTGATTGATTTGGATGTGGCTTTGATAAAATAGATAAATTAACACGGGTTAAATGATGGGGGGAAGCCTATGACAAAGACAAGTTGTGCTAATGGAGAGAATGTCTTGGAGAAACCATAGAGCAGTGCATTACATTGATAGAGAATCATATGTGCATTAGACCAGGGATCATGGGATATGGAGAAATGGTGCCATTGCATCGCTCAAGGCAACTATTGAAAGACGCAGAACGGGTTAATTGAATATTAAGGACTGTATCAGTAGTTCCATAAATCCAGTACTTTTAGTTTCCATCTCATTTAACTAATACTAAATGGTTGCATTGCATTACTTATGCTTGGTAAACAAACTTTATCTATTAAGAAATTGTGAGAGCATTCATTGGTTACTGCCTAAGTGTGTGTGCATATGTGTGTGTGTGTGTGTGTGTGTGTGTGTGTGTGTGTGTGTGTGAGAGAGAGAGAGAGAAATAGAGAGAGACGACCCTACAAGCCGACACAGGAAGACAGACGGCGAGCGAGGGGCAGAGAAAGAGACAGAAGGAATTAGTGAGTGTGTTGAGGTGTGACTGCCCTGCTCTACTTGACTAATGAGCTGGTGTTAACTCAGAGGAAGTCAGAGCTCATTCTGGCTATGCTTGACCCCAGTGCTAACACTAACGCTGTGTGACAGCTACATATACACTGACTGCCACCATCAACCCCAACTCTATTCATTAACTCCCTTGGCCTGAGTGTGGGTATGAGTTTGTGTGGGTATGTATCTGTGTATGCACCTTGCTAAAAAACCTACATCCTACCAAGTCATTTGATTTAGCAAGTCTTTAAACTGCATCGTCAAGATCCTGCATTGAGATAGAAGCACATTATTTGATCAATTTTGCCATTTAGCGAAATAATGTGCATTTATTTAGACACTTTGATTAAATGTATACGTCGAAGGTGTGTACTTCTGCAGTACACGACCTGAACGGCAAGAAATGATTCAAGTTACAAAGTAGCTGGTGGATGCAGAGGGAAAACATAGAGGCAATACTGGACTTCGTCAGGTGGTTTGGAACATAGCTCCAAATAAATGCTAATGTTGCTCTCTTTCTGCGGGATATATAAATATGCTATTGTTTGCTAACCTTTTTTAGTAATAACAACTTTATATGAATAATATTTTCCGCTTGTTCCTAAGTCTTTCTGTCCCTTACTGGCAAAAATGACTAAACTAGGTTTAAATAATCTCATTCAGAGTAAATTTTTTCATTATAGTGTGCAAAAATATTTACAGCTGTTTTTTTTTTTTTTTTTTTTATTTTGTAGCACACTTTTTTAGGAATTCAGAGATAGTCTCACTTTTAAAACAGCTTTGAATTGGTGTGTGACATACCGTATACTGAGATAGAGTTTGGATGTCACAAAGTAAGGGACCAAACAGGAGTTTCCCCTCTGGTAACTGAAGAGACACTTTATTCTACCGCATGAATGTTGTGAACTTTCAGATAGCTGGCAGGAGAGCCCGGGGCTGGAGGCAACCTGCCATTTACTGTGTGTTCATGAGACCGCCCCCCCCCCCCCATCGAGCAACTGTGGGTGGAAGGGACAGAGAAGGAAGCCCTTAAACTGAACTGACAAAGAAAACTGAATTAGATAGGATTATATTATTTTTTACGCCGTTATACTGATAGGAATGTCTAATATTTCCCCATTCCCGTCAACGTGAAAATCTCTTGACTAATGTATCTCATTCTTGAGACAGTCTCAACAAAATGTGAATATAATAAAGCTAAAAGGTTCACAATGATTGTGTGGCTGCTTTATCTAGATAGGTTACTTAGGTGAACTGAGCATATACATTAATACCCACACACATCCTGTAGTAAAGCAAGGCAAACAAACAGAAAGGTAATCCGCTTGGAAAACTTTCTAATTTACTGTGATTATAAATCAATAGAGGGAACATTGGTAAACGGGTTGTAGGCCGGTAAATTTGGAGAGGAACGACGATCCAGAGCCTTTCTATTCATTTGTTTACAGTGCAGCCCCGGGGTAAGAGCGGTTGTGCATAGAGGGCAAGCATGGTACATTGTGAATTTGCAGTCATGACTCCCCTGGCGTTGTAGTAGGTGGTCTTCTGTAATAGCTCTGACAAGGGATTGCTGTCAGATGTGTGACCTGATGAGCTGCTAGTCCTCGTTTCCCTCGTGTGCCACGAACTTCTTGGTCTGAGTGTGCCCTGCGCTCTGCGCTGCAGTTGTAATGCGGGGATATTGATGCTGCAGCGTTGTGCGGTGCAAGGCATCACTGTCACAACACATACATACAGTACAAACCGTACATACAAGCAGACGGCTGAAATAAATGACTGAGAGCGAGCGGGAAGCAAAGAAGGAGACAGATAGAAAAACTGTGACAGATATACGGAGAGGCACTCATACAGCCAGTCAGTTGTTTGATGATGACTTGTGTCATAACTTATCCCATATGGTTTGTCTTGTCTCTCTCATCTGTACCATGGGACAGCTGTATGGAAGCTGGGGATACATAACTATCAGGCTATACATATGGGAGCTGTCTGTTCTGGATACCCCTTGGCATATCAAAGCTACAGAATATACTGAATCATCTTTCCGCTGCTGAAGTGGCAGAGAAGAGAAGTAAAGACTTGAACAAGTGCCCTCGACATACTGGCGGATGCATATGTCGATGTACAGTATGGATAAAAAATGAAGGTGATGAAAGTGCTTATGGAGGCACATAACCAGGATTTTTACTTCTAATGAGCGCATATATATATATTTATTTTTTAAATTTAATTACAATGTTGCATGTAGGACTTTTAACAAAACTGACTTTTCAACCTTGACTCGGAACATTGATATGCTAAGATTAGTGACCTGCACAACAATGAGTCGCTGGCTGGGCTGTAACTTAAATGTAAACAAGATAACAATCAGCTGTTTAACTTGGCAAATATTAAACTGACAACATAGCAAGATAAATAGAGCTCAAGAGTGACTGCCTACTTCTTGCAAAGCTCCGGTTCTAGAAGCGAAACTCCCATTTATACACTCCACTGACGTTTCGGAAAATCCTTATATAAAGAGTTATAAGCATGGAACTAAGCCAACCAGCTACGAGATGAACCGTGACCATAAAACATTTGATTTGGAGTGAAAATAACATTGGAAAACAAAAAAAGCCAATGGTTCAAGACTGTGTACATAATCTTTTTAATGGTGAAGGAACGACTTATCCTATAAACAATTGTGAATGGCGACTCGCTGCCTCTGGAAACTCCCAAAAAACATTTAAACTAACAGTTGAGGATCTAAAATGAAGACAGATTTAGCAACTGCATGCCTTATTTCCCGCCTCAAAATGTTTTCGGAAACACGTCAGTGAACTATTTTTGGTAATATAAGAGAATATTTTCAAATACAGATCAGCACATTCGAGCGTGTATGAGCACGAACCCTCACTAGCCGTTCTCAGGTGGTACACATTTCCATGGTAACAGCGGGCTCCACCAATCAGAGATGTTGCGGTTACACTTAGGATTGTGGGTAGTGTAGTACTTAGTACTGCAGTCTCCATGACATTGCAAATAAAACATGTTTTTCTTAAAATGTGTGGCTTCTACGGGAGCATATACCATTGTATCACAATCTCGCAGCTTGTGGTATGTCTACCTTTGGTGGTTACGACATTATGGCAAATATTCAAATCCGCGATTCAGAATATAAATGGGATTTTCATTTTCATAACCTCACTGTTGAGCTCTATGTTCACATTATCACAACATGCGTCTACATACCTATAACGTCTCTCCTGCATTCTTTATTTCTCCTTCCTTTATTTCCTTCCCTGCTTTTAGCTGCCCATTTATCCACCCAACCATCCCTTCCTCTGTCCTCACCTGCCCACCAGTCCCAACACAGATTTTTTTATGCATATTTATTCATAACTTCCCTGCCAATCAAAGACCTGCCATGCAAAGTTCAGCAAGAGTGAAATACCGCTAATAGCCAAACATCTCTAGGCTTCATTTGCATAAAGCCAGAAATAATCTCTGGTGTCAACACACGGCTGATTGGTGACACCTCACTCAATTTGGGAAATGACATTCAATTTATGTGGGACTTTGGAGACTCATACGAGAAACAGTGCACATATTTTAAATCCTTTTAGATATCTATACTTCAGGAGTGCAGACAGTGAGAAGATGCATTGACTAATTAAATATATATACAGTATATGGCACAATGACACCTACATTATTTGATGAAGACCAACTTCTCAGAGAAAAGACTGAATGCTCTGCTGATATGACTTTTCAACATTGTTCAATATAATATACATTGACTGTAATCATCCCAGTATCTCCATAGAAAATGGAAATGCATGCCCATCATTTTAAGTTATATTTATTATTTGCTTCCATGTGACTGTTACTGTATCTCATATGCAAACTGTGCAGGCACACACAGCCTCAATGATTGCAGTATTTCTACTTGTAGCAGTTGGGCAGATTCCTGTATTTGTGTGAAAGTGTGTATGCAAAAATCTACTTTTTCACATCATTACAGCAATTCCGCTCTACTCTGCTCACCAGTCAGAGTACAATGGCTAATTGAACTATTTAAACTCTAACTTCATTTGATCTCACAACTCCTCACTGTTGCAGATTTCTGTGGCAGTTTTGCACTACCCTAACTTGCAATTAGATTTATTTAACTGGGTCGACTGTGTCTGGTAAAGGAACCCTTATCCCCGAAGAATTGTGACAGTAACATGGTAGTCTGACTATGCAGCACATTCACACACAAATACCGATATGCACATACTGTGTGTGAATACATTCTGCATATTAATGCATGCAAATCCATGCGCACTGGCTTAATCGTCTGTTTTTAAATGTCCTTCTTACAGATGTAGATAGCTATTTTGGAGACCTTGATGTAAATGCTGGCCCAATGATCCATTGCGGTAATTGAACGATGGATACAGTCAATTCTGAAACAGCACACACACACATCTACACACACATCTTCCTGCTGTCTGTGAGTGTTATATGTCCTTTGCATACCTCGAGAACCGTCCATCTGATCTACTTCACATTTGCTGGGGACACAAGGGAGTGCTTTGTCAAATTTGGTGCAATTTGGATACACGGCACATTTAATATTAATAAACTTTGAATAAACAAGCGATAATCGTAACCTCACAGCAAGAGGGTCGCAGGTTCAAACCCGGCTTGGGGCCCTTCTGTGTGGAGTTTGCATGTTCTCCCCAAGTTAGCGTGGGTATTCTCCGGGTTCTTTGGCTTCCTCCCACAGTCCGAAAACATGCAGGTTGAGTCTAAACTGCCCATAGGTGTGAATGTGAGTGTGAATGGTTGTCTGTCTCTATGTGTCAGTCCTGTGATAGGCTGGCGACCTGTCCAGGGTGTACCCCGCCTTCGCCCAATGCCGGCTGGGATCGGCTCCAGCACCCCACGCGACCCTGGATATGATAAGCGGTTACAGATAATGGATAAACAAGCGATAGCGCTTTGTGTAGCAGCAGGGAATGGGCTTCAGGGCTCTGCGGACTGAGTCATATATATGTCACCTGCAGGGGCTTTTACAGGCCGCGGCTCATTGACTGCAGTTCACTTTTTCTGCTGGTTGATGGATATGCTGACGTTACAAATCTCTTCTTCACTTCTCTGGAGCCATCGAGTGATGAGTGAGCAGTTGTTGCAATGCTGCAAGCAGTACTTAAGGGGTCCAAGCAATCGGCCAATCGGCACATTTTCCAAACGACCCCTCGCTCAGAATACGCATGCCCCGAATGGGCACTGCGCTACTGGATTAAATTATAAGAGGGGGGTGTCTTTAATACATCTGTAAAGAAGATACAGGTAGCAATCATCATCATCCATCTTTAGCTCTTTACAGTCTACTGTACTCTATTCATTGCCTTTTTTATTGCATTAGACACATAGGCCTATTTATTGATGACTTTGTGTGGCAATACTTGATTGATTTTGGTTCGTCTTTGGTGTGTGTTTTGCGCTGAGTGAGTGAGTCACCATTGAATTGGGCAACACCCGAGTCTGTTATTTTCAGACACCAACGGGAATACTAAATTCTTACCTCTCACTATATCCATTCTGGTCGGGCACTTGGGAAGGTTTGTGGCCTGAATTATTTTTTCATTGCCATCAGTCAAGGTGCAAAACTGGTGGAGCAGTTGGGTCTATAAAGCCAATTAGAGGGTGTAGCCTTTGTGAAACTAACCCCTAAAGCAAAACTAGTTCCCAATCCTGATTGTTTTACAAATAAATACAATAGTGCTCTTCCTGCTCATAGAACTATGGTTACAATATGTAACCTCATATTACCAGTATTTGCTATCTCTTTCTGTTCTGTCTCTCCTTTTGTTTCTTTCTATCTCATTATTCCTTGGTTGTCACACAATCAGGTACACGGCCACACACACACACACATGCGCACATGTCCACACATACTGATCAGACAACTCTCAGAGTAACTCAACACCTCTTTTATCTCTATCTCTCATTCTCTCCTCTGTCCTCACCCCATCCTCCACTCCCTCCCATTGCCCCTGTGCCTGCTGTTCATCCATGTGTGATTGATGGAGGGGTGCATCCATCCCTTCCTCCACCACTCGGCACTCCTCTGTCCCCGAAGCCCCTCCATCCTTCTCTCTTACCTGCCGTCACCAGATGGCTCACCACCTGCCTCCAACAGTCAACAAAAGCTGCAATTACCCTTCATGTCCAACAAAGGGAAACTCACTCAGTGCACCCCCACACACACACACACACAAATGCACGAGGAGATATCCACATAAGTAACATCCGCAGAAAAGTAAACTCCGTGACCATGTGCACAATTACACACCCACACACACATGCTTTTATTTTTAATATGAATTATTACTCATTGTGATCAGTCCCTTTTTTTTCAGCTGGGCTCGTCATATATTTAGTTCTTGTAGTTCTTTTTCCACAACTTGATTAATAATCACAGGGAATTGACCAGGCTTGAGTTCTAATGCTAATTGCTCGGTCTGCACATCTACCTTCTCATTAAAATTTGAATAATTAAAAAAAGTGGATGCCAATTGAGCGTAAACCAACACATGTGCAGTACGAGGCAACTGAAACATCCTTCTGCTTGTTCCCAGAAGAATCCATATAAAGCTGTATGACATCATACATCATGAAATCTCACTTTTCAAGCTGATATGAACTCAAAGAAGTTTGCAGACACACAGGTATGTGCACATTTACATATAAACCTACACAGTGCAGTCGATAATGGTTAGAGGAAGCGAGATTTGTTAGAGCTACAAACCTCTCTTTATACCGTAATGATGGTTATTATTCTGTCATAGTGTGACTCTCACTATGCAGAAATGCTACTGACTGCAAGTTATTTTCCTCTGTACACCATAATTACACATGATTGATTGTGCGTGTGTGTGTGTGTATGTGTGTGCCATGGTGTGTGTAGGCAGTTCCCTATTGCTGCTGATAATTACAGTACAGTGATGACTGACAGCTGTAATAAACAGAATCACTGCTACACCTACCGTATTCTGTTGCCCTAGGCTGCCAGAAATCAAGAAAAAAAATAGAAAGAGCTCTGAAGTAAGTAAGTCTCATGACAGATTTTTTTTTCATCCGAGACTTTCTTATTGAAGTGGAAATGAAAAGTAAAAGACGTAGATCCATTGTTCAATATATGATATGCATAATCACCTTATATTCAGATCGCCTTCTTCCATTTCCTCGCTGTTTCTGAAAAGAAACGATTCATGCTCCCTAGCTGACGGTAGCCTAATGCTCCCTGTGCTGTGCTCATACTGCAAGACTGCTATATGCAGTGTATGTGGAATGCAATAATACAATATTGTTTTTAATCAGTTGTGCTCATGTCATATGTCCTGATGTGTTTAATTAGTTGTGATTAAAGCAAACCGAAGGCATACATTTCAATCTCTAATTAGATCATGTGCATCATTTGCAACTGCTATCTGCTCGTCTCAATGTCCGATTCACAAAAGATATTGCGCTAACGATATTACAGTGCAAATACGGCAATAAAGTTTTGCATCTGAGGGCACATTGCCCTTTTTTTGCGTCTGATAAAGTATAAATGCACTTGAGGCCAATGCGTCAGTTGTGAGGGGTGAGAGTCAGCCTCAGAACCCAACGGGCCCCTACATGCTGAGCCGATTTGGGCCGGGCTCCGGCCATATAGACCAGACTCGGTTCGGACTTGGGGTCATTTAACTCCTCCCCTTTCATTGTGCCAATTTTGTGCTAAATGTATTTTATCTAATTTAAATACTTCCAAATAGCACAGGAGTGTCGAGACACTATTTGCTTACACGTTTCTTTTTGTCTTATTTGTTTAGCAGCCTCAAAAGCTGCGCAATTCTTTTGTGAATTCGCACCAGAGTATTTTTGTAAAAAGGTCAAATAAATTTGTTAAAAAAGATTATCAAAAGACTGCCAACAACATTGTAGGAGATTGCCTACGTGACATGCCTTTATCATTCTGTCCTATATTTCTTGTTACTCCCAAGTGCCCCAAGTTTCTCCTAACTTTCCATTACAGGAAGATTTTCTGAGCTAACTAGACACCATTTGATGTTATATATTTTTTTTCAGAATTACATAGAGCTCTGTACAGAAAGGACTGTGTAAAATGTCAAATTGTAAGAGACCTACAGTAGGTTCATGATAACTGGGTTATAGCCATTTAATTTATAATTTTATCAAGCGCCTTCGGTAGGTGACATGCCATCAGATTTTAAAGCAATCCTTGGAGGGAATGTCTACAACTTATCTATATTTGGTTGAAATTGCACATTGTATTTAAGAGTTATTAAAGTGTCAAACACAAGAAGTCAAAATGTAAATGCTTTATAAATAATATTTTCCAAGTAAGTTTTGAGATATCCTACTAACCACAAACATTTGCTTGCGTGAATATAGGTAGTATCTGATAGTAAAAGAGAATAGGCAGTCTTTCTGGGAATAAGACAGCACCCAAGACTAACACTATTGTACTGTAGATCAATTAGAAAGTCAGATTTCTGGTGTCACACCTCTACCTCACACGTTGCCTCTTTTAGCACCTCTTCATTCCTTTCTTCCACCGCTGCCATAACAAGTACATTGTATTCCAGTTAAAAAAAATAAAAATCCAATTTATCTACAGCTATTCATAAATTAGCTCTAAGCTTATACTGCTAGTACAGTATGTTCATTTAGTGATATGTCATATTTCTTTTATAAGCACTCATAACTGGATTTCAATGTATTTCAGGGGGTTCACTGCACATTAACATTATATAATGGACAATACATGTCTGTACAAATATAAAAAAGTACAGTCCATGGTCATATCACATTAATAACACTGCTTTCAAAAGGAATGTCACTTTGTAGTATATTGCTGCGAATAATAATACTAATAGAGATGTGTTAAGGAGAATAAATTAGATTAATCAAATGTGTGTCTCAAATTGTCATTCTCATTATTCATAAAAAATAACAATAGCATAAAAAGGTTATGAAGGTCTAACAATGTTAGATAGTTTGTTTAGCAGCACAAGATAACATCCAAGCTGTTAGAGAGATAACAGAAGGCAAATAGGACACTCTGAAAGTTGTTCCACAAAGTATATGATTACTGGTTAAGCCAGGCTTATTTCAGTAAAGCCCTACTCCTTTCCAAAACCCTCCCAGAAAGCAGGTTTAAATAATCTTGAGTGACGTTAACATAGCACTGTATCCTTCCAGATAAACCTGATCCCTATCAGTTCTCTGCTGAGCTTCAACTAAGGCTTAATCGTTGTTACCATCCTCTGGCCCAAATGAAACACAGTGATTTCATGCTTCACTTCATTAAAGGCACAGTGCTTCCTGAACATGGCCATCAGACCCATATTGTGCACTCCAGAATTGTCCATTATGAATGTAATTCTTAGTGATACAGGACTGAATATTTTAACCATCAAAGTTATCTGTTATTGTAATTATGTTTTTTGTAAATTTAAAAGTAGCCATATAGCTAATTTGGTTTATACGTGCAGCAGAGTAGTTCCACTAAACTACTTCTACTTTCCAAATAAGATAATACATAAATCAAAACAGTGCTGACTTATATGGAACTTTTTTGGAAAGCCAGCATAATCGACTAATTGCGTCCTTAAAATCTCAAGAATATAAAAGTGCCCAAAGAGTAAACCTCCAAAATTCCTCACTTTGCCCATTTTAGTTGTTTATTGGCCCATTTTATTTTGCGTTATGCATGAGAACTTCCCTGTACGCGCTAGTGCTTTTCAATAAACTCACTTCTTTCAAATTCATACCCAAGTGAACATTGATTTGGCTTTATTGAAAAGTGGATCCCTTATTTGATGCATGGCCTCACGATGGCTTGAGCCGTCAGTGAAATGTCCATAAAGAAGTAGAGCAATGAGAATTACAGCGGGGGAAATAAAATGAAAAAAGTCCTCGCTCATCCATGCATCACACTGCCTTCCTTCTCACTTATTTAGTCAATTCCTGGTTATGATGGATATATCAAATATGATTTATTTCCCTCTCATATTTCACATTGCTTCTGAATATATATTACTGCAAAGTGATGTTATTGCTTCTCGCAGATGTGAATGCACACACACGTACACACATAGCAAGAGGATGTGTCTCTCACAGGGAGGCCAATCAAACGTAGCTGTCTCCTGGTGCAGCAATCAACAATGACAGGCAGACCAATTACATCAGTTAATCATGTAATATCAATTATTCCACTCCACAGATCATATACTAGCACTACTTTGCATATGCACACACACTTAGACACATTATACACAGTAACAGATACACATGTATGTGCCCAGTAAAGCACAGAACATGTTAAAAAGTTATATTTAGATTTTCATTGGAAAGAGAAGTGATAACAGGTTATTTTTTTATTACTATACGTCATTCTAGTTAACTATTACTGATATTTTGAGCGTAAATTAATCTCCTTAATATGTTACATGACATTCTATAGGTCTTTTTTGTTTTCATTTTTTATCATAATTTGTTGCCAACTTGTTTCTCTTTTTCAGTATTTTTGTCAATGTTCATAATAATGATCATATTCTGAAAATACAAGAAACAAAAGAACATTATGGTTTGGACAAATTTTAGGATTTACGCAACTAGGTAGCAATATTTACATCTCTGAGGGATTCATTACAATTTGTTAATATATTTAGCCCAGCCTATCCAGCGTTCTTTTTTATTCTGCCAAAATGGCAATGGGAAGAAAATGTTCAAAAGTATTACCACAGATTTACATTTCCCCTTCAAGTTTACCAGACAGTAGTACAGTGTGTACCTAGGACTTTGCCACCAAACCCCACTTTCCCCTCTGACAACTCTATTACAACACAATCAAGGTGGGGGGGGGTGGGAGTGGAAAGAATCCCACCAAGCTGAGATGGCAAACAGTAATTCTACAGAGCAAATTGAACTTAGAATCCAATTCCATGGACAGATTTGATGTGTTTCTCAGACCTCCTGCAGAAATTAACTAGTACAGAGCTGAATTGCAAATGAGGAAACAAAGTATTGTAAGCAATATCTGCAGAACATCAATTGTATTCACGCAGATTAGCTGTATGGGGAATGCATCGCCAATGTATATTTGCAGAAGATTCTTGGCAAACGTATATGGGTTGGATTTGTATATATGGTATGAGCATACAGTATATTGCATTTTACTGTGGAATACTAAGCTTGGTCCATGTGTGTCACAGTCAGGATCCAGACTTTCTTGCTGCATACTTTCTTTGCCAGCAGCCTGCAGTAAACCGCAACTACTGTCATTGAAAGAATTCTTTAATTTCGACTTTTACAAAATTGTCGGTATATAGCAGCGAAATGCCTGAGCAACTCCAAATAATTCTAAAATGTTCTCAAGACGTCTCCATCTTCAACACTCCTGTTGATTTGCATCAGTTAAGAAACTGTATCATAACCAACCGCTGTAATGTGTACAAAGATTTTTTTTTCAACATAACCAGTGGATGGTGTGGATCTGATCCTACAATTCATACAATTTCATTTAGCAGACACTTTTGTCCAATGCGATGTACATCTGAGAGTTCGTACAACACAAGCACTGATCTAGATAGTTGGGAACAACATGAGTAAGTGCCAACAAAAGCTTCAAGTCTGATTGGACACAGGTGCTGACAGGCAGTGTACAGAGGCAACGCACAGGGAGTATAGAAGCAGATTTTTTTTCTTTTGTCATCATCATTAACAACATCACCAACGTTATCAAGATCATCATCATCATGAATATCCTAATTAACATCAACAACATCCTCAATATCATCACCATCCGTATCATCGTCATCATCATCAATAGCATTTATGTCATTAGGTGCGGAGGTGTTCATGAAAGAGCTGGGTCTTTAGCTTTTTCTTAAAGGACTAAAGGGCCCTGTTGTGATGGGAGTACCAGGTGCCTTTCATTCATCTGCAGAGGTTTGAATGTGCATGCAGGGAGGCCTGCCAGTAGGGTGATGTGGTGTGTAATGGTGCTTTAACCATGCACGTTTCTCAAAACGAGTGTCTGCTTCTTTGGAACTTTTCAAAATAAAAATAAAAAATGATGTGCATTTAGATGTGTTGACTGGTCGACGGAACAATTTTGGAGAGGTATCTATGGGTGAGGGTAGCAGGCCAAGTAGGAAGATGGCCAGAAGTCCCCCCACTGCACCTCTTCTCTCGCTGCAGAGCACAACCCGATATCACGTAATAAGTATGTAAAACATGTGACAAATGTCACTAACGTAGATTACAAAACAAAACACCAATCTCGAACACAAATCTCCCAGTTGAAAGTCTGGTGCTTGTTGGACCCATCCATCTCCCCTCCCGAACGCCATAAGTGATCTTCCTCCCCTTTTATTCTACGCCATTACATTGCAGTCAGTACAGCGTGAAAATAACACGCCTAAAGCAAGAACCACATTCTTATTACACACTTTTGCCTTGCACATCATCGCGTCATTCACACACATTTTTGTGCGACTGGGCTGCAGAGCAAGTTTAGTAACAAGGTCTGAAGAAATCCTTAGTATACCCTGGCAGAAAATATTACTCCAACAATATTCCAGTCCAACAATATTCTTAGAAAGTAAAAAGCAGTGAAAAAAATGTATACTGGCAACAAAGACGGGATGGAGTTGTGTTCTTTTGTTCATTAAACTTGAACTTGGCGTTCACTGAAATGTGAAATCATTACAGGCTACCACTCACAGTTTTTGTTAAGACATTTACTTTGTGCATTACCTCCGTATAATAGTGCAATATCAGCTGTAGGCTATAAACACCATCTACACCATGTCACTGTCTGACTCTCTTTAAGCTCTCTCACCCGGCGTGGTGAATCGAATGCAGTTTTTCATAGCCTATCATTTGTTTTATGCATCTTATTATGTCATACACACATGTCTTTTTCATTGCCTTTCACATTTGTCAAGTGTAACTACCCCGTAGTAATGTTTAGGAGTTTTTTTTTTCATTTGATTAATAATTCTGTGCAGCATTGGGACATACTTATTTTGTGAGTTTGGTAATCTCAAACAAATCCCACCACTGAACTGTTCCTACTGAGCTCATTTTTTTCCAGGACATGCCTGGAAAGAGTTCCCAGTGTTACTTGCATGGTAAAGTACATCAGGTAATTTGATCGTGAGCGAAAATTGAATAAAATGGGCAATTTTGACCTGTGCTCTCCGGTACATAAATATGGCCCTCAGTGAGTTAGAAACAGCCCACCTTGACTATATTGCAGTCAGTGTGTGTGTGCGTGTGTTAGTGTGCGCATGCAGGGTTAGCTTAGTATGGACACTTATTGCTTTTTCACCTATTTGCATTTGGAGCTTAAATTCAATTAGTTGCCCATTGTTTTTGCCTAATGAATCAGTTGAAAGTGAAGTGCCCTCTCCACAAGTCAATTAAATCCATTCAAAGGCTCAGTAATTGTTTAACACTGCCTCAGGTAATTATGTCGTATAAAATACAGTCACTGTCACCTGAAGTGACAGTGTGTGTGTGTGTGTGTGCGGGTGTGTGGGTGTGTGTGTGGTCACAGCCCTATGGTGGGGGCATGGCTGCTTGCAGGTGTGCTATTGTGTGTCTATGGGATATGTACATTTCCTCATCATTAATCTAAATGCGTTCAAGCTGTGTGTTTGTGTGCTTGTTTGGAATCCAGTGATGACTGGATGTGTGTGTTTCTAAAGTCTCCCGTGTGCTGGTTGTGCGCCGAGTGCCAAGAAGAACAGACGCCATGGAAAACCAGGGCTCACTGCAGGAGACAGCGATGTTTAATAAACCATTTGGCTGGCGTGTGTATGCAAGCAAGCAAGCGAGTACACACACACACACACACGCACACACACGCACACACACACACACACACACACACACACACACACACACACATACTGTTTAGTGTGCGTTTCAGGCTGTGTGTATTTGCACATTCATCCAGGAGGCTAGTTTTGGCTTGGTGGCAGAGCAGAATTACTTTGCCTCCTGGTGAGTACACACATTTTGCCCTTGGGAGGGCAGCCGAGAAATGTGGCCGAGAATGGCTTGATTGAATCACGGAGAAGGTAGCCTACTTGGAGTTTGGTGCTGTGGTGCCATATGGAGCTAATGGTACAGGATGACAGCTTTGGACTTGGCATTTTGGAGCAACAACCTGAGAGCCTATTTCAAACTTTTCCAAGACTTCATGACTAAATTAAATGATGAAATGTAACTTTGACAGGATATTATTTTGTATTTCCTTTTGACAATGTTTTTTTTTTTTTAAATCTTTCTTCTTTTTTCTGCTGGGTAATGCGTGTCGGGATTCTGAGATGCTTGATAAATTCAGGGCCTTCATCTTACAAGGCTGACATTGTTGGTGTTGCCTGCTGTTCCACAATATGTTAGGCTTAAAATAGTATCCTATCCCAAATTGCAAATTGCATTGCAGCTCGTTGGCTAAGCGACGTTAGCGCCATGTCTCTTGGAATGACAATATCAGTCTACCACTTTGGTCCAGACTGAAATATCTCAACAACTTTTGGATGGATTGGTATGGATACATACTACAAGATGGTATAGAAATTCATTCCCAATGGCTTATGGTCCTTTTCATTTAACGCCACCAGCCAGTCAAAATTAACTGTGCGTTCCAATACCCATACTACCATACTATTTAGTATGCGAGAAAAAAGATTTAGTATATCTCAATACATAGTATGTCAAATGCAGTATGCCAAAGATATAAGGATGTCCTACTACATCCGGTTGCATTTTGCAGTATGCAAGCCAGCATGCTTTTTGGCTATTCTGACCCACAATCCTCTGCCCAGCGGATACATGAGCAAGAGGGTCAAATGTG
The DNA here is from genome assembly GCA_916701655.1 of Sebastiscus albofasciatus. Lineage (NCBI taxonomy): Eukaryota > Metazoa > Chordata > Actinopteri > Perciformes > Sebastidae > Sebastiscus > Sebastiscus albofasciatus. The sequence goes on from CAKAOI010039440.1 coordinate 60,723, forward strand.
CAATGTTACGACAGAGTATATGTCCCAATTGTATGCATACTGCATGCAACAATGCATACTTTGTAAGGGCAGCTGCAGTACGTACTAAAAGTAAAAAGAAAAAGTATGCAATATCAAACACACCCTTGATTTTTGACCACTTAGTAATGACATGCTGATCAGTCTCAGTTGTGTTGCTTCAGGTACTGTTGAGAAATGAAAGGGGATCAAGGGAATACAGTTTGGGTAACAGATCCATGAGTCTGATGGCTCGTCAGATGTCAAAACACAGTAAAAGCCAGGATTTCACAACTGTAGGAAGTTATCATGGTGGCAATTTTATTTTTTGTCCCAACAATCAATTAAACAGTAGGAATACATTATTCATGTTACAAAGTAGTCCACCAACAATGTACGCTTGCGCATGTGGGATTTACCACTGCCTTGTTGGATGACATCTTGCTGCAGTCCACTAAAAGTTGAGCCAAGTTCACCTTTTTTGCCAGGACTCAGTGCTTTTGTGCTGCAGCCCTATGCAGTGGCACCACAGCTGCATCAACAGACTGGACAAATGAATGTGAGGGCTGAAGCTGCTAAAGTCAGACTGAATTGTCCTTAATTTAGTTTTTTTCATTCATCCATCTAAATTTGAGCTTGTGAACATCGGTGAGGTTTTTGTAATGAGTGACTGACTAGCACAATGACAACTTTGCTACATAGCTGAGCTCTCTCTATAAATGAATTACCAAAGTAAATAAATAAAATATGCTCCCTATATTTCATTAGCAGGAGTAATGCATTCTGATGCAAGTCTAATGTGAGAGAAAATTCCCCCTAATCCAATTCAACTAGTGCATGTGATCGTATCAACCTTCATTCACGCGCCTTAAACATCTGTTACCAGAATTCCTGGATGCACATGCACTTACATTATAATATATACTTACACTATATGACTAAGAGGGAGGAAGAGCTAAAGCCAAGTTCACACTACACGACTTTCAAAGTCGTCAGATTGCTGTACTGTTCACCCTACACTCGCTGGCTTGTAATCAGGAGTCTTGAAGTTGTTGTGTTTTTTTATACTGCACGTCTGACACATGCGCGTTATCATTCTTGTTGATGTATTTGTAGTCACAATTGTTCACTACACTTGAATTAAATTTCCCCAAGGGGACATTAAAGTATCGTATTGTATCGTGTCGTACCGTATCGTATCGTACTGTATCGTATCGTACCGTATCGTATTGTATCGTATCGTACTGTATCGTATCGTACTGTATCGTATTGTATCGTATCGTATCGTATTGTATCGTATCGTACTGTATCGTATCGTACTGTATCGTATCGTATCGTATCGTACCGTATCGTACTGTATCGTATCGTACCGTACCGTATCGTATCGTATCGTACTGTATCGTATCGTACTGTATCGTATCGTATTGTATCGTACAAAGTAGCCTGTTTCCATATATCTTTACTATTTATCTATTTTCCGCCAGGTGCAACAACAACTTTGGTCCGTGCAAATGCAACACATAGCACACGCAGTTACAGGCAACTCCTCCCCCAAGTTTCCCTCAACCAATGTCTTGTACTCTCATTGGCTGGAGCTCCCTGACAGGTCCAGATATTTAGCCAGCTAGATATCTGAAATGTGTCTGCGATACATCTGCGAGCCTCACGTTGTGTGTCTGAACAGTTCACACATAGTGCTCAAGCGGCGATTTGCGAGCGCCAAGCCAGCGGCGATTTGCCTCTGATCTGGGGCTCTTTTGTGGGGGCGCTCCAAAAACAGCGAGTGGAAAATCAGGGCTTTGTCGTGTTGGGTGAACTAGGCATAAGAGACACTGTCTCTTTCTCTTTTTGTTAAACACAACAGAGCTCCTGGCTGCGGGGAGTGACTGATGGATGTTTTATGTGATGAATGGACTGGCTTGTCAGGATGTGGCGAAAAGCTAGTAGAGATACTAAAAGCAGCCCCATCCCAGTGGCCAAGACCTTAATGATCTGAGCCAACCACAAGACTTCCACAGAAAACAATAATAATTAGGGCTGGGCAGCAGATTGATACCAGGTGTCTGTGTGTATTTGAGTTTGTGCACGTGTGTGTTTGTGTGTTGTGCTTGTTTTTGTGGTGTATTGGCCTCAAGGGATATAAATCAATGTGTCACGTAATTGCTTGAGTGACCTTTGCTGATAAGAGACGGTAGCCTTTTGAAATCTCTATCTGTCTCTGTCACTTTGGCCATCTTCACCTCTCAACCATTGCTTTCTCTCTGTCACATGCCCTCACATCATTATACTCACACACACTCAAACACTAGGAAGCACTGCGCTTGTGAAGGCTTTGCATTGATTTGCTTATTGTTAAGCTATGCACAACGTAATTCTAAATGACCACTAATCCAATTGCATATCCACAATTTGCCTACTTTTTTTTCAATAACAGGGCCACAGGAAAGGCCAACTGAAGAGATTACCATGACCTTTAATTATCCAACCAACTGTACCATTAATCACATAGAGCTCATTAAGTCGTTACAGTAGAGGTCGGACACAGTTTTGTTTTTTAATATTTTGATCATATGGGAGCAAGTTATTGCCTGCAATCAATTTGATATTCCAAAATCTAGATCAAAAGGGCCTCCATAATTGTTTTGAATGGGGACATCTCTAATAGACTAGAGTTTCTGTGACATTCCCTTCCATAAAAGTGCAGTTTAGGTAATTTTAATCACCTCATTGTATTCATTATTATTGTTTCCAGCTTGAGCAACTCATATCAAATCATATCATGCTATAAATATCGACTGTTAATCATATTATATGGAGTTTCTAAGCTTTGGAAGGGGATTGATTGATTTATTCACATGCAATTCACCTTGAAAGCCACACAAATTGCACAGTTACAGTAATTCCTGACAGGAAAATTGTGCTGCTGCATTTGATCGCCACTAACACTCCCTTTGATGCAGGGACTTCATGGCAATAAAAATGTCACTTTTAAACCTTTATTTTGAAGCTGGAAGCTGCACTGAGACCAATGCTTTCTTTTTCAGGAAGGCCCTGTTCACACACTCACACTTGGGCTGTTGCAAAAACCCAGAGTAGCCGAATTTAATCAGTTACAGGCATTATAATAATCCATGTTTTTTACCTCTCCCTTCTTTTTCCATGTTTTCCCTTCTTTACATTTCTTATTCACTGGTTCTTCTCACCTGCTTGTGTTGATTTTCAAAAGCTGCACCCCGTCTTTTCCCATCATGGATAATGCATATCCGCCGTGCATATCTTCGGTTGGACGTCTTACTCTTTCTAGTATATTTTGCCTCTCTCTCCCTCATCTGCCAATATATCTAAATCCCCTCTGCAGTTCCCTCTTCCCATCCGCTCTTCCTCCAGTTTTATTTTCTCTTCTTCTCATGTGCCTGACGGTTTTGTCATTTACAGCGGTGTGCCGTGTTAAATCTCTCCCCTGCTGTGGCAGGAGCCTGTGGAGAAGGAAGGAAAAAAAGGGGATGAGGAGATATGAACAGAGGAGTGATTTGTCGTTCCAGGTAGTTGCTCCTTTGGGAAGTGTAATGGCCGATGGCTCTTCAAAGTGTCTCCCATCTGTCATAAATGTTCGCTGCAGATGGACACATACAACAGCTCGCTGCCCGGCTGGGGTGCAGCTGTGTGTCAAAGATCTAGACAGCATTTGAGCATGAGAATGAGGATGTGCGTCCGCTGTAGTGTGTGTGTGCACATACTAGCTTGTGTGTGTTTTGTGGTGTCTTGTATGTGTAGTCGCAAACTAGCTATTATTTGGATCTGTGTGCCTACAATGTGTGTGCTAAAGTTATTCTTTGTGTATGGCACTTTTTACAAGTCACATACTTGTGAGTTTTTCTGTGCATGTGTGTGCATGCATCCACAATATTTACTGTAATGGCTGAGTAGCAGGCCACAGAGAGCTCTATTACAGCAAATAGAAACAAGGAGTGCTTAATAACAATGTCACCTTGCTCTATACTCAAGCTTAAGTAACTGCTCTATAGCACTGTTGTCACATATACTGCTCTCTCTCAGTGTAACAGTGCCAGTCTTGTCAGTCACACACTCCCCCCCACCTCCCTTTCTTTCTCTCTCTTCCCTCTAACTTTGTCACTTTTTCCAGCTTGGTCTACCACTTGCTTTACCCCCTTCCCCTCCGCATGTCTCTCCGTCTGCTGTGCCACCTGACTTCACTCTTCATTTCAGTCCTTATCTGTCTGTCTTTTTTTCTGCCTACGGCCTAGTTTTCATCGCAGCTTAAAAAAGACACCACCGCTGTAGTTGTCGAATAATTTGTATCATTTTGCCAGAAGGAGCATATAAAACTCTTTGACTCTTTGGAAAAGAGCACAGAACTCTGAAAGTATTGGAAGGAGCTGAAAATCACTTTTTTTCTTCTCAATCGAACCAACCAAAATGAGAACCAAAGAAAATCATGTCATTGCCTTTGTCTGTTTTTTTCCATTTTTATTTTTGTTTTGCAATATACTGTACTTGCATTTCAATTGTAATATTTCAACTTTCTTATGTTTTATTTCATCCAACCACACACTATCAGGCTTGTTGAAGGCAGGAAACCTATTCTGTCATGTGGGAGGTGAGGTACAACCCCTGAAGTTTCCACCCAATCACAGGGTTTACACAGGTATAGAGATCAGACAGATCCCAGACAGAGGTCAAAGGTCAAAAAGAGAGTATGCTTGCAGTCACAGTTGCTTGAATTCCAGGCCCGCTAGTTGAAAAAGGTAATGACATAGCAATAATTCTGAAAACATTACTGCAGCCCAAAATAAGATATTCAACAGCACTCAGCTTTGAAACACACTCGAGCAGCAGGGAGTCTGGTTGTCTCGGAATTGTTCCTAAGCATCAAGGTAAAAAAGACTGTCTCCTACCTAAAGGGCACTTTCTTGACATACTCTGAATGGAAAGCCTTATTAGCACTTTATTCTACACCATGCCTGCATTGTTTAATACAAAATGTAAATTGCTGCATTATTGATAGTCTGAAAGAGATGATACAGTATCCCTTCACTTATTCATTTAACATCACAAGTCTTCGTACTCTGAGGTGTGCGCAGGTTTGCTGTAAATAGTTGATGAGGACTCATTGTAATTGGTGTGAATATTTCATAGATAGAAAAGATGCATAGTAAAAATGAACTGACAGCCAGGAACGCGACCTGCTTTCTGCTCCTTCCAGGGCCGCACACATAGACACACACAGTCGCAAATATCGTACCGTAATGATATTCACTCACACACACCTGCAGATGCACACATACACATTTACCCCAAGGATGTGCTCTAAATGCAGACTATTAAGTTCATTTTTGGGACAGTATTGTGTAATGTTGTGTCATGGGACTTGAGTGCTGCTGCTTAAAGAGTGGTTATACAGATGTGGATTAAGGATTATGACTCTTATTTCAACAGTGATGTACTTTAATCCATGTTATTTAGGATTCTCATCTTGTGTTCGTTATTTGTGAACAATGCTTGTTGAGGCTTACTTACTATACAGTAGGGCCCTGGGCCCTGGAAGATGTTAACAACACATTTATGGCCCATATAGCCATAAAATAGACCTTTACAACATATTATACTCTCACACAAATATTGAACACTTAAGAATTCATAAAAGATGGCAAAGTACGTCAACAAGTAACTTTGGTCCCCAGGGTTTTGAGTCAAACATTTACAAACAAAGGCTAGATGTCCATTGATTTCTTCCTAGTGGGTGTTTCAAATGCCAATCAATGGAGTATAAGTGTTTTGAAGTACAATTTCTTTTGTTGATTTATTTGGGTTTGCTGAGAGTAGACATTTTGTAAAGTGCATCTAAGACATTAAACAGAATTATGCGTCTGATGTGTGGATCGGTGTATGTGTGTTGGTGCATCTGTCCATCAAGTCATCCGGCGACTTTTTCAGGAAGAGCACAGTGGTGCTCGAAGCTGTGTTAGAAAATGATGAAGTAGTACTGCTAAATTGGGAGGACAGTAGGGGTATCTCGGTCTTCAATAGTACTCAGTCGTGGTAGCTGAATAGACAGGTTGTGCTAACACCCTCCAATGCAACTCCTGCTTTCTCTGATGTACTTCAATGTTGTTATCTTCCAGCCTTATATCATCAATGATGAAAAGGTTAAAAAGTCCATTTTTCCTTATAAACTGATAAAAAATAATTGATAATATGGATATTGAATACTGAAGATTGTCCCTATCCCCTTTTTCAGAGATAAGCCAAGTGCCCTGAAAAAAATAAATGTACTGCAGCCCGAACAAATGTGCCTATAAATTGTAAAAAGAAATGGGCCCGCGACCAGCACACAGACAATCCGATAGTTGTATCAACTTTGAAAATCTGGCAACAAATCAAACAATACTTTGGTTGGAACACACTCCCCATTAAAACCCAAATATGTAATAATGAACTGTTCAAACCTGATAAGATTGATGACATATTCTCTCTTTGGGACGGACAAGGCTTTAGCACAATTGGGGATTTCTTTAGTCAAGGCACATTTTCCTGCTTCGCTCTTTGGGTATTGCCTTCAACTTACTGACTTCTTCATATACTTCCAAATTTGGCATTTCTTCAAATCAAACACACCTTCTTTCTTTCTTTCGTTGTCAACCCAATCTCATCAGGCATACAAATAGCGCAACATTTCCGCGTGTCATGATAATGTATTTTAGGCTTTTCGCGTGTCATTTATACGCCATGGGCTTAACGTTGTGAAATGGATTTCCGCGTGTCATTTAACTCCACGTTGTTACTGTGAAATGGTCGCGGTTATGTTTAGGCAACAAAACTACTTAGTTAGATTTAGGAAAAACATAATTGTTGGGCCTAAAAAAAATATTGAAACTAAGTATAATATGTACAGCTACAACGTATGGACAATATAGTACGGAAAACACATCAAAAACGTCACTAACATAACTCAACTCAACAACACTTTGGGACACGGACACTGGTCTCAAACACCGGTCACTAGTTGAAAGTATTGTGTTTGTTGGACCCATCCACCTCCCCACCCACCCGCCACCAGTTTCTCACTTTTTACTCTACATCCGAAGCTCTGAGCGTAGCATATTTACTCAGATGCGTTTGCATTGCAGTCAATCTCGCATTGTATTGTCATGTGTGTGCATGTACCAAAGTGTTCGGTCTTAATTTTAAGCTACATTTCTTTTCCAAGTCAAGTGTATAAACTCCTGATAGCTCTATTTGCTGTGACTCGGAAAATTATACTTTACCTTTTTCCCTTTATTGGGGTTATGTCTCTGGCGGTCAAACCATATTGATCTGTTGTTAAGTGCAGCTTTCTCCTTTATTTCACATCTTGCTGCATCTCTTTTTTTTCAGGTCCTCCACAGATCTCTTGTTTTCCGGTTGTGTTGGTCCTCTCAGCTATGTTTTCCAACACAACATTTATTTTAGCAACAGGGACAGCATGTCCGTTTATGTTTTTTCCCCCCACATTTGCTTTCCTGTTTAGTTAATATTCTATGTACTTAAGGAAATAAAAATGTTCTGCTTTCCTCTCCAGAATCCTAATGAGCAGTAGCGTCTTCTGCGTATCAGCACCTTCGCAATTTTAACTAAGTGATTGGATTGGCGGCACATTTACACTTTTACTCAGAATGGATGTTTGACATGGTTCTTCAGGAAATTACTAGGTATGGCATACCTCAGTTTTGTTCTCCAATTAAGAATTGCATTTCTTCAGAGAGAGAAGGAAAAAGGGAGCTGAGAAGGTAAGAAAGAGGAGAGGAAATGAGAGAGGAGCGGGAAGTCGAGAGGGACGGGAGCAAAAACAAACAATGAAATGGTGCCACCTGCCACTAGATCTTTGAAACATACAGTACATACAACCACACACTCTATGCAACCACCCACATACACACACATATGCATATATTCCCCGAACACACACACACACAACTACAGACACATACACGCCACCTGTCTTGGTGTTTGGGGAACTATTTAGGCAAGTTGAGCAACGATCTGTCATATTATCTCCAGCGTAAACAAGAGCAGTTGCCGACGGTCTGTTGGCATAGAGCTCCGGAGACTTTGTGTGTGTGATCAGATGTTTTGCGCGTGTTTGCATGTGTGTGTATATGTGTGTGTGTGTATGCAGGAATCGTGCAATGTGGGACTGAGAGGGAACAGGAAATGGCAGAGAATGAGTCTCCTCATGACACTCAAGCCCACACGCCAGCATCTAAACACACACACACACACGTGCACCTGAAGCACACGACCACACATCCAGCAGCTGTTAAGTATGGAATATCTCAACCGCTGATATGGATTTGCAGACACTTTTCACACAGAGGCATTTTAAACAAAGACACGCAAATCAATCCTCGGCATTCATACAGAAATCAATTCTCCGAGTCCGCTTCTCGGCATCTCTTCCTCTCCCACACTCACAAAGGCTGACAAACACATGCACACACACACCTGTCTGAAGTCCCAACAGGGACGGTACAGGAAGCCATGAAGCCAAACCGCAGCCAGGCGTAAACAGTCAATATGGTGCAAGTCTTTCCAAAAAAACAAAACTCGCCTGCCCATATCAGCTAGAAAAAAAAAATAAATGTTGTTTTATTTTTTACAGTTTGCTGAGAGTATTTGCACCGCTACTGGATGCCTGGTTGAAAGTTACAGTGAGGACAACGAAGAGGCAAATTTAAACCTGATGCAACCTGTCATTAAATCTTCTCTCTGGCAGAGATTAATTTGATTCTAAAGTCCTGACACCAGTTGACCTTTATTCTACAATAACTTGCAATTCTTACATAATTTTTTTAATGAAATGGAATTCACATATAATCTGATTATTAACTTTTGCAAACCTATATCTGTAACACTCATCCTCACACACACACAAGAGAAGAAGAGGCGGTCAGTAAATAAACAAAGAGGTTACGAGGCAGGCAGAAACCTGAGGAAGAGGTCACGGAAACAAACTAAGATAAATATAGCAGGTAGATGAATGGACTCGCGGAAATATTCTTTGTATCGATCAGTGTGCCTTCGGTTGCTAAAGGCGACGACTACCTCTCTGATTAATTTCACCTCCCTGCATCCTTCTTGTCATCTCCCTGCATTCATTCTTGTCTACTGTCTCCCTTGCCTACAACCTAACCCCATATCTATCTATAACCCGTCCCTTCGCCTTTCCCCCTCCGTCCATCCAAAGCCCCATTAGTGTGATGTTAGCATCAGTTACACCTTAATATAGTTGAGGGGGAAGATGGGAGGTCAGAGGGAGGAGAGGAGTGAGTGAGAGGTGTTGGCAAAGTTTTGGGGATTTATATGTTCAAAAGTTTCCATCTGAAGAGATTTGTCTTGAAGTAGGCTGCCCCCCTTTCAAAATAAAAGTTGAACTGTAGAGGACAAGTTGAGCAGAATAACCACGTGACTGTGATTTATGTTGGATGTATGTGTTGTTGTTTTAAGGATTTTTTAGGAGTTTATGAGAGATGAGGTGTGATGATTTATGAGATGTGGTGTGTTGACTGTGAATGAGTGACCATTATTATGCAACGCATTCCCACTCCTGACTCGTCAAATACCACCACTCGGTCAATGCCCCTCGGCATCGCAGACTGACTTTTGGACGTACCAGGGACAGTGTGTCAATGTGCGCTCGTTACATGCGTAGTGTCCTTTCAAAATTAACTTACGTTTTGACAGGAAGTTAGGTTAATGGAACACAATCACTCAGGTATCTTTAGGAAACCGTCGTGGTTGATGTTAACTTCACTGAATAATGACTCATGTGACTCACAGGACTGATGATACTGATGAGTCACCACTGACATGACTGTGTGTTTGGGTTTGTGTGCTTTAACCTGCTGAAATTCCTTTAAAAGACCATTACCATAAAATACAGTTTTCACCTGCCAAAACTGATTGCAGCTCCTACCTTGTGACTGGAATTTTGTTTCTGTCTCAGAATGGTTTGATTTCATTAATGAGGATTATATCTGACAGATTGTAGCCCATTCAGTCCTTTTTACCTGCTGAAATTCCTTTAAAAGACCATTAAAAAACATAAAATGCAGTTTTCACCTACCAAAAACTGATTACAGCTCCTACCTTGTGATTGGAAGGGTTTTTCTACCTCAGAATGGTTTGATTGGTATAGAAGTACCAGAATAGTATAGAAGTATGAACTAGCAAAAAATGGAAGTAAAACACGATTACCTCAAATGTTGTACCTATATAGGTAAAAGTACTTGCCGTAGTTACTTTCCACCAATGGGCGGCTTTAGAATCAACATAATTGTGTCCACACACCAATTGAAGCTGTTGAACATCAGTTAGCAATGTGTGTTCGTGCATGTGTGTTCAACTGTGGCTTACAGGTTGAGACACAAGTAAAAACACAACATTTGCTCATGCAGGGACAGAACCCCCTTCAGCAGCCCTTAGGCGTGGACACACACACAAATGCACACAAAAAGTCAAACACAGGAAAATCATTTCTACTGTGTTAAGATACGGGTTGAGAGGCTTGGGACTATGGAGAAGATTGTGCTGAAACAGTGATGGCTGTTCTCTGGTGCTTTCCTTGTGTATCTCTTAATTCCTCTCTTTCTCCACGTCTATTTTATACTTTGCTGAATCATTGCACATTTTTTTGTCCAACCAGTGGCAAACACAAGCTAAACTTGTTTTTTTTTTCTTGTTTTTTTCTTTTTGACAATTTATACCGTGTAGCAATTGTGTACCATCAGTGCTATCACAGTAGGAAAGCAGTAGTGTGTAGCGTATAGTGTACAACTACTTCACTAAATGAGACATCCTTATAGGCGTCAATAATCTCTTGCTGTCTCCATTCCTTCTCTACTTAGACTTTCAGTGTTAGGCTACATGGTTGCCTGGCCTGTGTTAGAGAGTTAGCACCAAATACCAAGGGTCATGCCAAACATTTAATAAACATAGAAATACATACAAAGATTTTACTGCATGTTAGATATGGTTTTTTATAAAATATAATTTTTTAAAAGCAAAAGAAATATTTGTATCCTTAAATTAATGAATTAATGTTAGCAGATATGTTGAAAATATTAACTCTTAGTGATATATTTATCTTGAATATACATGTCACATCATGCTTTATTGTTGTTATGTGTAAAGTCAATCTTAAAATGGAGTTGAGCTTCTTAAATGTGTAAGTTGTCTTCAATAGTCTCCTTCAGTATTTGTCTATATCCTTCTCATATCTTCAGCCACTGTTACATCTGTCCATTCTTCTTACTTTATCTGTTTTGATTGTCCTTGCACTCTCTTTGACACTCTGACTGTTTCTTGTCTTATTATTCTGCATTTGCTTCAGTGTTTCCCTTCATTCCCTCTCCCTGTCACTCACAGCACATTTTGTCCTTCCTTCTTTTACTTCCTCTTCCAGTTTGACTTTGTCTCACATGGAGACTTCGCCTTCTGTCACACCACAATCCAATACAGAAATTTAAATATGCGCTCACGCATCACGGCCAACGAAACACACACTCAACTGACACACAAATACGTGCTCTTGGATTCAGTTTTAACAAGGGAGACAACAAGGTTGTTTTAGTCACCTTTCCTCTGAAGATGCTGTTAACAAGCGGGACCGATTCTAAGTTAACAAGGAGGTGTTATTTGCCCTGCCAAAATCATCTCCTTCATGATCCACACTCACACACAGCAGCTCTCATCAGTCGCTGTGGCCATCAAAATGTCTCTAACTGAAGCAGAGATGTATGCCTGCCGCTTTAACATAACCTTTCATCTTCAAAAAAACATATTTTCAGTGGCCGAGTACAGAACAATCATGGAGTTAATTCTTGGAGCATATCACACTGCCGAGATTACTGAATGTCCCCATGTAAGTTTAACAACATACACAAACTAACACAAGCACACACACCAGAATTTTCATAAGTGGCTTTCAAAGTGGCCACCACGGATTCAGCAACACTCACAAATATTGTGTGACTCAAATTCCGTAATACACAAACACGTAGTGCGCCCCCACCAGCCCCAACGGAACCCACGACGCACACAAAGTCCGCTTTTAACAAACCACACACCAGTGGCTTTGTTCTGAGCGACTGCTTTAATCTTTAATGTGTTTTGGTTGCTGGTGGCTGCTGATGTTTGGGCCTTTAGATTGCCTCAGACTCTACTGTTGTCACACTACAGAGGTCAGTCCAATAACTCGCCTCCCTTGGGCTGAAATACACAAACCACGTCAGGCCAATTACACACTGACACGCAAACGCATGGCTTGGACGCACACACGGACACACACTTTGACGCTCACAGAGTTGCACACCCAATGCACCCCCCCCACTGACACACACGCTGTTTTACCCACACACAATCTCCAACCAGTTTAGTGTCTCTAATGCACTCCCTTTTCAGTTCACATCAATTAGCAATGCTTGGTGTAAAGTGTTTGCCCTGACCTTTCATAGTGAAATTGAACGTTACGAAGAAAACTCTGCTAGGCATGTCACTGTGACCTGTCTCACAGCTTTAGTGGAACATTATGCATTTTTTAAGTGTTCAGCTGCGCATCCCAGCTCTTGCAAAATACATATATTTTCCTCACTTCTTTGTAGAATCTAATCAAGCATTCACACATCATATAACAGCTAAACAAACATTACCATGCATACATGTTTTTATAAGTTCATAATACAAAATGGTCAAAAACAGATTTTTTTTTGGCCACACATGCACAGACACACAACTTGATCTTAAGAGAACCAATAGATTTCACAGTTGCAGCAGTGCATAAGTAAAATGTGAGCATGAAATAGGAGACAAAAGAGATGTAAGACCAAAAGAAAGCACAAAAAGATAAAAGACTTAAAAACAAAGTGTCACCCCTTTGATAATAATAGTAAAGGAAAAGAGAACTGAAAACTCAGAACTTGCTTTAATGTTACTGGTTGGTTGGTTTTTAAGTCGTCTTAGCATACTCATCCATTATGAATACAACACGAGTCCATGGCTGTCACCATTAATAGACCTGTTTCATTAAACAGAGTGTTAAACTTGATTTGTGGATTACTGGCCTTCGTTAAGCGCACACTTGTGCAGTAGATGAAGACAGAGACGCATTATCTTGCACATGCAGCACACACATATTGAGCACAAACATGGACTGCGGTTTAATGCAGTGAAAATGAGGTCTTAGTGTAGCCTTTATCCGCTGTTTAAAAACAACAATTTATTCTGAGTGGGGATGTGAGTTAATGGAATCAGTGTTCCTGTAAGCCACATTCCTCTATAAAGGACTGCAGAAACAAAACTTTTCCAAAAAAAACCTCCTACAGTATGCTGTTGAGTCATAAGAAGGATTAATTAAATAACATTTTTAAAATGTGTTTTTTTAATATGGATTATATCTACCTGACTGGATGAAAACAAGGCAAACACTACAAATTGTGTTATAGAACGAATGTGCTGCTACTTACAGTACGTCATCATGTTGTCAACACCCTGTTTGCAACACACGTAATTTATAGATCTATTTCATTAATGGATTTTTTTTATTTTTTTTATTTAGAGGACCATTTTGGAATTTCAACAGAAGTTATATGAGTCAGATGAGGGATGACATGATGCAGACAATCCAATACTTATTGCTGTAGTCAACCTATTTATTATTCAGGGAAAAAGCTGATTGTAGCTCATCTGATATTTAACTGTATACTAAGGAAAGTAAATAAAAAACCTGTAACGCTGAGTGGATGTGATGGAGAGACTGCTATCTCCCACACCTGCTATGGGTGTTAAGATCAGTGGGCAACCTCCGGTGCTAAAAAGTGAAGCCAATGCGGAAGTGCCTTAAACTTGCATTTCTTCTAATAGCCAGCAGGGGGCGACTCCTCTGGTTGCAAAAAGAAGTCTGGATGTATAGAAGCCTATGAGAAAATGACCCTACTTCTTATTTGATTTATCACCACAGCAAACATTGGAAACATAAGCTCATGGTCTCAATCATTAGTTTCAAGTTTTCCTCAATAGAGCATGATGTTCATATAGTAAATTATGGTCCCATTTAGAGTCAAATAGACCATAAAGCAGGTTATGCTTTAGGGCGTGGCTACCTTGTGATTGACAGATTGCTACCACGGTGTTGTCCGTGTTTTTGTCTTAGAACTTTAAACTTTTCACAGTGTGTTTTCAGTTCATGAAAATTAAATGTAACATTTTGGTCGCCTAGAAATGTTTTATTCAGCAATCGGTTGTACTTAGCTCCACCCCTCTCGTGTTACTTCTGGTTGCAAAAAAAAAACAACACGGCAACGGCCAAAAACCACAATGGCAATGGCCAAAATGTCGGACTCGAGGTTTCAAAACGTCAGACCACGAATCAATGGGTGACGTCACATTGACTACGTCCACTTCTTATATACAGTCGTATATACAGTCTATGGTTCAGACACAAACTAGTAAGAGTAGGAATAGGCTTGTTTTGGTGTTCAAACGCCGTCACAGTGACGCAGGAACTTTTATATGACAAGCTGCCATCACATTCCAGAGGACTAAGTGGCGGGTCTGATGCAGTGGCATGCACACTGCAATTTGAGAAGATTGCTGGAAAAAGGCCCACCGCAGCAAACAAGTACAGTCTGGCCAGTCCTAAGAAGCCAGATTGCTAAGCACTGCGGCACTTAAAAGAACAGTTACATATGCATCAGACCAACCCATTTTCAGTTATATTGGCATCTGCTATTTCTGAAGGAAAGTGGAGAAATGGGTTGATCTTTGCCATTTCAAACGGGCAACTCTCACAGGATTGAATAGGCTCTGATTGGCTGGTCACATACATACACATTTTCACGGTTTTGATCTGCAGAGGTCTAGCCTAAAAACTTCTTTTACAGGGACTAGCCTGTGTGAAATAGAACAAGGGAGGCCTATAGACCCCAATCTGCGGAGCCTGTGATATTTACTGTATGTGTGCTTGCGCGTCAGTGTGTCTGTTTGATAGAAAGAAAGACTCAGAACTTTGTTCCCTAATGCCTCTCAAATGAAAGGGATGTATTGCCACTGCCATTTATGTATTGCAATTATTGTCCTAGCTCCAGAGTACAATCATTTGCTGTATATATACACTCTTGATAATCAATTTAAACAAGTTCACACACAATAAAATGTAGCCACAGCAGTGTGCCAAATGCACAGCAATGAGTAAAACAAACATCTGCGCTCAGTGCATTCAGGATCAGGCTAACATGAAAGCGGCAGCCAGATTATGATCAAAGGCGTTGCTGAAAGAGTGGCTTTTCAAGTGCTGCATATGTACAGAACTGGGTTACCATGCAAACACCTGCATTCAGGTCACACGCTCACATGGGAACAAAAGGCCACAAACATTTCACATGGCACACAGAACAATCACAAACACACTCACACACTGAGTACTACAGTTGTATCATATATGTGCACATCAACAGCTAGCCTGCAGGGTAGAGAATAAAAGACAGAAAGAAACAGACAGAAGCTACAAGGCTGAGCAATTAACTAACACATGACTTCAACTTGATAAATAGTGATGCCCCCTTGAGGCTAACAAATGGCCAACCAGCTGAGTGCAGTAACCTTACTGGATATTCATTTATAAGCGTAATACTTTGGATATTTGGCATTCCTAAGCAATGAACTTAGTAATTCCATAAATGATTGCAATGGCACTCCTGCCCAACTGTCACTGATAATTCAGAGATACTTTAAGTGGAAGCCCAGTGAATCTAGCCTTAAGACCTTATCTTTACTAAAACAATTGTAACCATTACAAAACACGATTTAGCCCTTGTAGCTGTCAAAAAAAGGATACTTTAAAATGACTCTAAGTTGCTCAACAAGTTGAAGATGAAGCAGATCACAAACCCTACTTGGCTGTAGAAAAACATCAACCAAATGCACAGATCACTCAATAAGCGTGCAATGCATTCTGTGTTTGTAATTGCCTCCTACCATATTGAGGAACACAAATTGTGAGAAATGCTGATCCATATATTTGTATTTCAGTTATACTTCAGTTACCATTGTACTGACTGTCTATTTTTTTGACAATTGATTAAATAAAACTGCATGCAATCAACTCAGTGTGCACCCAGTCCGCCAACCTATACACATTACAGTCGATCAATGCAATTTTTCAAACAGTTGTAATCTTGTGCAGGCAAAACAAATGTAAACACAGACACAAACACATACACAAATACACATACACACAGAAAAAAACACAAAGACACTTTTTTTCTGAAAAAACCTTTATGTTTAGAAAGAAGTCCTTAAACTTTTAGAAATTGTCAACAGGCATAAAGACACTGAACTACACCTATTTTTTTTTAGGAATAAACAGCATGAACTACTTATTTTAGTTATAAAATGTGAAAAAACAGAGAATTTTCCCACAAAAAAGGTTGTTATTATATGAAGCATGTACATTTATGAAATGCAAGGGACAATATAGTGTAATAGTTTAAATGTGTGTCAACATCCAAATCATCATCATACAAGGAACAATGCAATAAGACCATATAATTATTATGAGAATAGGTTTATAGTGTATATGCTTCCGCTGGGCTCTAGTCATGACCAACATCATTTTCCCACACTTACGCAGACGATACACAGCAATACATTTCATTTAACCGGGATGATGGTTGCTTCAGGTTTCTCTCTTAGCTATTTGCCCACGGATCATTTGCAGTGTTGCCTTTCATGGATGAATTGTACCATCCTGCTTGAACCATTGAGTTGGGTACAAAACATGAAATGTTGGTTCTATTAAATGTATCTGTTTAATAGTATCCATTGCTGTGTCAAAACAAAAAAAGGAAAGGAAAAAAAGGCATTAACAGTTTGGAGAGTGCTGCAGAAAAGATAGTATAATCCTGAAAACATGCTGAAGGCCGTCCAGAGAACAAGATCACAACAGCTTAGTTTATTTGTAGCCCTTTCCCTCTGATTTCATGCCTTGTCAACTACTCGTGGGGTTGCCCAAAACATAACAAAATCTGTATTTTGTTTGCACTTGGCCTGCTTTCTACTTAGTGGCACACTGCCAGTCTACACAAGCCTTCAATATAAGGTTGTTTTACCTGCAATATATCTTAAATCTTAAATAATGCATGTTGTAATCTACTTCTTTTGTACATATCTCTTCATTATTCGGCACTTTGAAGGACACGTGATCACTGTGTTTGCTATAAGTTCTGTCTGAGGCTTTGACAGGGCTACTTTTATACAAATAGTGGCAAAAAAAATACCTTCTTGCTCTTAATAATTTTCTTCAAGCCGTACATTTTTTACTGTAACGTTTTTATTTTTTAAATCTACATAAGCAGTATTATAGCAGTAATAAGAAGCAATAATTAAAATAATCTTTGGACTGAAATCTGAAGTTCAGGCACAAACATGTGACCCAACCGCATCTGGGATTAGATTTGTTAGTTGATTTGAAAGTCCATGACAGCAGACGCAGGTTGCACCAAACAATGTGAACTGACACATAGCATACAAATTGAGTAAACAGTCCAATTCAGCTGATGCATGGGGAATAGCAAATGACACCCACCAATGTATCTTACAGAGTGTTGAACATTTTCTTGGCACAGGCTCCGTCTATCTGTCTCCCTTGATTTTTCTTAGAGAGAT